>VDFB02125717.1:39332-92539 GCA_007258455.2 Sequoia sempervirens | reverse complement strand
CACAAATCACATAATGGCTCGAATCCCAAGGCAAATGCACTATATCCTTCAAAAGTGTGAATTCCACAATAATAGGGAATTTTAAAATAGTTCGAACTTTTACCTTTTAATTCTTCAATAGTCTTAGCTCAAATATTTAATTATAAATTTAATCTTCAAATGGCCCCTATCTGATGATGGGCGACCCCTTTATCAAAATCACTTAAGTTATAATAAAATATTATAACTTTATATTATAATCTCCAATTAATTAATATTTAATTAATTCAATTAAATATTAATATCTCTCTCATTATTCATCCGATGCCTGATCTGTCTGAAGCTGACGAACACTGAAGTGATTATGAACACCAACAACCTATACTGCTAAAAATAGCAGGGGTCCCATGCTAACTGCCAAGAACTGCTAAAAATAGCAACTTCTGCAAGAAGTGTCCGAATGAGCCCGAACGAAAGCCAACTGATCAAGAACTGCCAACTGAAGCTAAGCCAAGCTCCGAAATGACCCTCTATCCAAACTATCAGCATACGAGGGTCGCATGATAGGCTAATCCTGTGCTCCGAGAGATGTCAACTAGAAGGGGACATGATAGCCTCACCAACGAGTATTCAAACCTTATTGGCGACCTTTTATTTGTCAGGCCAACGACCTTGTTTATGTCACTCAACAACCATATGCCTAATACCCTCAACTACTCAAGAGCGAAATTCAACTACCAGATGTTTTATATAATTTTTTGGTAACAATTTCCTCATTGGAGGTGACAAATTATTTCCAAGCATTTGTGTCACTTTTTTCTTGAGCAGGATAGTAGATTCTACAATTTTTTTACACAATGGAATATTCTAACCATTGTTGGCATATTTTGACAATATTTTAGTTTTCTAGGGCTAGATTTTTCCCTGGTGGAAGGAATATTCTATTAAACTCTTCCCTTGACATCATGTTGACATCAACATGGCATCATGCCGACATCAATATGATGTCAATGATACGCCTTTAGGAAAATCCCTCTCCAATCCCCCTTTGCACCCTAATGAAGTAGTTTGTTTCTTTTGGCCATAACTTAGGCTTACAATACCAAAATAGGATGAATAAGATATCATCAAAAATCTGGTTCCATAAACTTTCCAGTGAGGTGGATCTCATCATCATTTTATGCTATTGGTACATTTTATTGCCTATTGAAGTCAAATGTGTTGCTTTCACTCTTAAGGTCACAAATTTTGACCAGTTTCTCTATTTTTCATGATTCTTGCAAAATTAGAAAGGTCTTTCAGAGCTCGACATAGCTATCCATGCAGTTTTCCAAGGTTTTCTCTAAGTACAGTTTATTCATTTTTTTTTGTTTTCACATTTCGGTGAGTTACTTGAATGTTTTAGCTCCTAGAAACTTTTTGTTTGTGTGGGATGACTTGTTTTTGGTTGTTCTACATGTATTTCAAACAATTTATCCTATTCGGGTAACATAGATATGTTTTGTAAGCACTTCCTCTTTTGTAGATGCACTAAGATAAAGTGCCATTATTGTACTTTGTTTTTGGGGATTTCGTACATATTGTTGTGCCTTTCGTACTCATATTATAGTATAAAGTGCCATGGGGGTTATGTAGGCCTTTTGTTTTACCATCACAACTTCATTGAGTGTTCCTTCCACGATAACATCAAATCCTAGTGATTCTTTCCTTATGTGTGTATGCCCTTATTTGTACACACTTTTTATTTGTAGGTACTTTTATGTGCATCTTAGACGTTCTTTATTCTCCTTCAAGAACTTCTTGGTGACACAATTTTAGTGGAACTATCATGGCTCTCCCTGATTAGCTTTATGGTGGGGTTTATGCTTTTGGTGCTAATGCCTCCTTGACTTCATTTGGAGTGATCTATGTATCTAGTTTTTATTCTTTTGAACTAGGTGGATGCAATAGTTTGTTACCCATGCATTATGGTGAGATCAATAATTTACCATATGGACACTCTTGGATTCCTTTTTTTTGGAGGCGATCTTTTATTTTCACTTGATCAATGTTCTTCAGACTATTGGTACTTGTGTTTTCAACTTGCATCTTACTCCACTGAATAGTTTCATTGGGGTCACTCGTGCAGATTCATGTGTCACCTATATCTTTAATTTCTATATGTTTTCCTTTGTTTTCCATTTGATTTGAGTAGTGTTGTTGGGAGAACTCATGCAAATTCTTGTCTTCTTGATCTTGAGCATCATCTCTTTTAAAGGAGGTTCTTCATTTTAGTGCTATAGTAGTCATCATTCAACAATTGTCTATAACTTTTTCGTTCTTGAACAATGTTCTTCATGTTCCTATTCTTTTTGGAACATTATTTTGGAGGTTTCATAGTCCTTCATTCACCTTTCTATCTTTTGGAAGACTTTCTCCTATGAGGTTTTCTCCTTTTCTCTAGTTGTGACAGATTAGATGGTTTACACATGGGCACCTCATCAGGACTTATTTATCGGGACCCATTCATGCATTCTTTTCTTTTTATGTATTTGTTTTTTAACGTTTTAGCTACTCCATAAGTTTTCACTTAAGGGGGATGTTAGAGTAATTGTTTATTGTTGGATGTTGTGGTTGTGTTGCCGATATGTGGTTGTCATTGATGTCAACACTATTAGAATTAACTCATTTGAAGTTGTATATGTCGAGGATATTGAGAAAATTGTAATGGGATAAGTTGCAGGTTGACAGTGGTGAAGTGAAATTTAGTATGTCAGTGACTTCTATACATTGATGATCAGAAGTTGTGGACTAAAGGATTTGTTGCTGAGTGTATCTAGTTTATCCACGTTGAATTTCAGAGATCCGAGTGAAGATTTGATTGAGTTATGAAGATTTATATTATGACAATTTTTTTGTTGCTTTAGTTGGTGTTACTGATTAAAGATGATGCGATTTCAGTTAGTTCAGTTGCTATGGATGCTTCTCTGATGTTTCGTGATGTTTGTGGATGTTTCAATAAGGCAAAAAGCAAGCCATGAATCCACACTACCACTTATTCAATGGGAAGAATTAAAATACAAATGTTGAAAGTAAAAATCATACTAAACCATTTCTTTAGTGGGAGTATAAACAAGAATATAAAGTGCAAATTATAAATAGTTGTTAGTACTACTAAACCAACTTTACAATTTTAACACAAATGCACCACAATTCTGTAATTTATCACCCAAATACATCAAAATGTTAGAAAAATGTTCCCTAATTGAAATAACATGAGTATGATCAGAAATTAAGTTAAAAAAAATAGTATATTAGATCTGATGAGTAATAGAAAAGTAACAAAAATTAGACCAGCAGTATACAATTCACCAAAATGTTCATATCTTTCTCAAAACATCTTCGATGAAAATGAAACTAAATGCAAATGGAAGCTAGGAGCTGGGCGAACAAGTACCAATGGAGAAACCTCACCAAATATCTCTAGATTATTTGTGCATGATTCTCAATGCAGCCATAATGAAATTTCCAATCTCCAAAAAGGAGTGACCAACTCTAGAAATCATAGACAACTTCAAAAAATATGAAACTTTATGCAAAGGGGAACCCTAGCAAGGGAAAACCATAGAGCCAATACCTAGAACCAAGAGAAATTCGACCAATGAGCTATGAATGAAAACATGCTACAGCCAAGCACGAACCAACAATAGTAGAACGGATTATACAACAACAATCTACTTAAATCAGAAAATTGAAGCTCTATATGCACTCCCGAGTGAAGCACAGTCTTTAGTAAGTCAAGCTAAGTACTATCTTTCAAGCACAAAGACTGTAATGTCCCTTTTTTAGCTAACATTGTTTGCTAAGGAGTGAGCCTATTATTTTGATGCTCGTAGGCTAACAATTATGGATACAGTGTCTTTTATGGCAGTTACCTGGTTGTTAGAGACAACACTTCACTTTTTGATTCAGGTTTGGGCCTTTGCAAATGCTTACAGAATGTTTTTCAGGCACTTACTATTTATAGTAAGTTAGGTCATCAGTGGTTACTATTTTTGGCAGGGCACCTAGTTTAGTTGGCTTTCTCAGTTTCGACCCAGTTTGGCAGTTTGTTGAGCAAACAGAGAATATTGAAGCATTTAATAATAATTAAATGATTATTATTATGAATTTATATTATAAAGTCAATTATTAAAGTTATTAATTAATTAAATGGCTTATTATAAAGTATTTTATAACTTTATACTAAAGGAGTGATATTATTATTTAATGAGTATTTATACTCATTAAAAAGGGACAACATTTATTGAGTAATAAGCCTAAGTATTGAAAAGGGTGAATTTAATATTATTAAATGCATTTTAAGTTGCTATTTGAGGGTCGAGCCTCTTGAGAGGTTTATTTAATGCTTCAAAGACAAATGAAACTCATTTATTGATTGATTATTCAAATTTTTTCTTTTCTCTCTGAGAGCATTTAGAGTTGGAGAAACAAGGATTTCTGCAATCAGGTTTTGGAGAATGTCAACTCTTCAGAATTAGACATACTAAAGATGTGAAAGATCAGTAGAAGCTTGTCAATTAGAGTGGCTTCATTCATAATTCATACAGAGCATATTTGTGAGTTACAAACAGGGGTTTGTAGAATCAATTTGTTCCAGAAAGAGATTCTTCTTCAGTGGCAATTTACAGTGTTCATTTGGCACTTTTCCCAAGGCCGTACAGATTTATACTTGCTGGTTTCAGGCCGTACTTTTGCAGCAGCAAGTCTTACTTTTCTCCACAGGAAAAAATGCCTTGCCTTTTTGGTGAATCTTTCTTGCAGAGGTGCCGCCTAGGGTTTTTGAAGCTTTTGCATTGATTTCGAGATGGGAGATTGCATTATTTCATTGGGCCGCACCATCATAGGCTTCTTTTCAGGCGACTGCAAGGTCATCCAGGTTCCTCAATAAATAGCTTGCCTTTTTACTTGCATGTTTGATTCTCACAGTTGTAAATGTTCTGAAAGATCAATAAATTATCTATCTTCAAATTATAAGTTGTATTCTTTCATATCTAGTCTTCTGGTATTTATTCCATATTTTCCAAGCATTTATTATCAAAATCGTACCATTTCATTTATATTGCAAAAAAAGCAAAAAAACTACAAACAAAAAAAACTTGCATTTCCGACAGTAGTTGGGGTTGAGAGACACCAGGTCTCTTACAGTGGTAACAAAGCACAGTTTTCCTGCCATCCTATGCTTTTTCAGATAAACTTGTGTTTTTTCAATGCCTTTTTCATGAGTGGAGACATTATTCTCTACAGCAAGGGGAGAGGAACAGACAGAGTAGAGGATTGGACAAGTACACCTATTCCAGAAGGTGAGATAGTCTCAGGGGTTCTAGGTATACATAGTGTAACACCCCTGCCATGCAACCCTAGGGGAAGTTGCAAGAATATGTTTTATCCAAAAATTCAAAAAGTGAAATATAACCACATTTCTATTTTTATTTTAAATTTAACTTAATTATTTAACATGATTTCCATTTTCATTGAAAATTTAGATCTAAATAAACAATAATGTCAAAACAACCTTTTCATTTAATTTATCACCCTTAACCTAGTTAATCAATAAACTAAAAATGATTTTATTAATTAAACCAAAATAATCAATGAAATAAAATAATATTCAACATTGAAACTAGATATGTTAAATCATCACTTTAACCATACCCACCATTTAATAGCCTGTAAAATACGAAATGAAATAGCTAACCAGGGAGGAAAGAACCAAATCAAAACCACCAAACCCGACGACAAACTTATGACTAAGGTGACGACTTGGCACAGGAAACCTAGCTACTATCTCCCAATCGATAACTGTTGGTCAATGGACATGCTCAAACCTGTGAAGTCAGGTGGAGTCGATGTCTTGTACCTGTCAACCTGCGAGCAAAGAGCATGTCGAATGTGCAATATATATATAATAAGACACACCGTGATCAGAAATCTTGGAATCATAGGGCACTCGCAAGCGAGTGATACAATCCCGTCCCCTTCACCAATACAGGCTTTAAAACTGACGAGTCTATCAACAATAATATAATTAAAACATAAGGCATTTTTAATTAAATAATTGCTACGCAAATACAAAACATGCCATAATGATAACATCTAAATAAAATCCCACCACATCAAAATATAATGTTTACATCGCTTAACAGATAGCAGTCAAAAGTAACCAAGTATCAAAGTCAGAGTGCTAACAAAAGTGAAGCATACATAAAAACACTGATCGATCAAAAGAGAAAAATGGAGGGGTGCTACACATAGATCCAGGTCTAGCAGTAGTGAGAACAGTGTCACTACACTGATGGCAGATCGAGAGATTCCAACAGAGACTCATATGGATCCAGGGAAAGAACATGCCGAAGGTGAGATTTCTGAGAATGATTTCAGACGGAGGCATGATAACATGATGGACATGATGTCTCAGTTGATGGGCACAATGAGGTAATATGTTCCGCCTCAACAACATTACATTCAAATAAGACAATTTAGCAGGACTGCAGGCATAGACTAGCCACAGGTGTCAATATAGCAGTAGTCGTCACCTATCATTCATGAGCGTAGGCCTAGACAACCTACCTTTATTACTAGGGAGGCACCTTCAACTCTGGAGGCAGAGTAGCAGGGTCACCAACCAGAGTTTCAGCCACAGCATGGTACATCAATGGCTGACGTGACCAGATTCTTTGGAGAGTACTCGACATTGGCTCCTAAGATCAGGCAGTCATTGTTTTTTCATGAATTCATGGATGTGCATAGACCCAGGGGTGGAGGTAGATTTGAGTGCAAAGCTCCTCAGTACCAGCCACCACCACCACAGGTGAATCAGGATCTTCAGCATGCAGTGAGCAAGAGTATCATGCCTTATTTTGATGGCTCAAATAAGAGTTCAGTGAGGTCTTGGGTACAGAAGTTACACAATTACTTATCACTGAGATCCATGCAGGAGAACGAAACCATTAAGTTTGCTACGCTACATCTTGATGGATTGGCGCATGACTGGTGGCATCACGACATGTATACACTAGGTCATCACATGGTTACCACCTATAAGGAGTTCACGAGCAGGCTTATAGAGTGTTTCGACAGGAAGGATCTAGAGCTTTACTTCAGAGAGCTATCTCAGCTCAGGCAAATAGGCAGTCTGGATACCTACATCAGTGAATTCCAGAAGATATCAGTTATGGTGACATGCATTTCGGAGAGGAGACTTGTCATCTTGTTCATCTTGTTTATTGAGGGGTTACATGAGCCTATGAGAGGTTGGGTCAAAGCATTTGATCCCCCTACTCTTCAGGAGGCTATGCAGAAGGCAAGGAGTATGGAGCTTGCAGCTCCGAAAAAACAATTTCAGCCCAAAACAAACACCTTGCCTGTTGAGGAGAGTCATACACCAGTTGCAGAACATAAAAAGACAATAGTAGCAAGAATTGATGATGCAACTCGTGATGAATTGAGAAGGAAACAACTTTGTTATTGGTGCAAGGAACCTACAACAAAGAGTATGATTGTCCTTTGAGGCCAAAGGGCAAAGCCAATCGCACCATGTGGGTTTATTATGAGGATGTTGAGTCTGAAGTTTCAGACCAGCAGGTTGTTTCAAAGCATACTGAGGTTGGAAATGCCTCTATGGAGTTTGGGCCCAATGCCAATCTATCACCATTGGTATTATCCGCTAGTGCACGAGATGATTCATTCAGGTTCAGGGGATTAGTGGATGGACAGCGATGTATTGCTATGCTTGACACTGGAGCCACACACAATTTTATTGATGAGAGCTTTGTTAGCAGATGCAGACTTCAGGCTTCCACTCGATGAATTTGTAATCTTACCCTCATGCTAAATGATTATGAGTTATAGGCAGATTTTTATGTGGTCAACATGGGTGGGATGGATTTAGTGTTGGGTATGAGATGGCTTCAGGACATTGGTGTGTTCACCCTCAACTTGCCTAAAATGGAGATGAGATTTGAGTTACAGGGCAGGAGATATGTGTTGAGGGGGATTACAGTTGGGAGCCTATGCTCTATCTCTATCGTTAGTGGGAAGAGTGAGAGGGTAGAGGAGGAGTTCGTGCAAATTGGGTAGGGGTTTGCTCAATATCCCTAGGGTTCAGAGGTAGCCGATTGGGATCAACCTAGTGGTTTGGTTCAGTTTGTGACCAATCCATTGTTCGAAGCGGATGTTATATCTTCATACAACAATCCACGCTTTGAGTTTGATGTCGATCACTCTCTTGACCCTGGTCTTGAGAAGAGTGTTGATAGCGTTTGGGATCCTACTTGTGCACTGGGATTTCAAACTCAGCTCACAGAGGAGTTTCACAGTGTGTACACAGTGCAGAGTGCATATGGTTTCATATTTGAGCAGCATGTACATAATTTGTTTCAGTTGCACAGTTTTGGTATGCACGTGTTAGATATGTTGGATGACAATATATCTCGTGCAGTTTTGGGCGGCAAGTGTTGCTTGTAGTTTAACTTGCTTCCTCTTGACTTTCTTGCTCCTATGGCTTTGAGGTTGACAAGGGATGGCATTATATTCCAACTGATCAGTTGTGGGAGTTACAGGAGACAGTGGTGGCTAGCAGGGACATTATCTAGCACTATCCTTGGGATCCAAGTGGTGTGGTGCATCCTTATTTGCGGAGATTGCTTGGGGACAAGCAATTTCAGGGAGGGCAGACTGTAATGTCCCCTTTTTAGCTAACATTGTTTGTTAAGGAGTGAGCCTATTATTTTCACCCTCGTAGGCTGACAGTTATGGATACAAGGTCCTTAATGGCAGTTACCCGGTGGTTAGAGACAACACTTCACTTTTTGATTCAAGTTTGGACCTTTGCAGATGCTTACAGAATGTTTTTCAGGCACTTACTATTTATAGTAAGTCAGGCCATCAGTGGTTACTATTTCTGGCAGGGCACCTAGTTCAGTTGGCTTTCTCAGTTTTGACCCAGTTTGGCAGTTTGTTGAGCAAACAGAGAATATTGGAGCATTTAATAATAATAATTAAACGATTATTATTATGACTTTATATCATAAAGTCAATTATTGAAGTTATTAATTAATTAAATGGTTTATTATAAAGTATTTTATAACTCTATAATAAAGGAGTGATATTATTATTTAATGAGTATTTATACTCATTAAAAAGGGATGCCATTTATTAAGTAATAAGCCTAAGTACTGAAAAGGGTGAATTTAATATTATTAAATGCATTTTAAGTTGCTATTTGGGGGTCGAGCCTCTTGAGAGGTTTATTTAATGCTTCAAAGACAAATGAAAATCATTTATTGATTGATTATTCAAAAATTTTCTTTTCTCTCTGAGAGCATTTGGAATTGGAGAAACAAGGATTTTTGCAATCACGTTTTGGAGAATGTCAACTCTTCAGAATCAGACATACTGAAGCTGTGAAAGATTAGTTGAAGTTTGTCAATCAGAATGGCTTCATTCAAAAGTCATACAAAGCATATTTGTGAGTTACAGACAGGTGTTTGTAGAATCGATTTCTTCCAGAAAGAGATTCTTCTTCAGTGGCGATTTACAGTGTTCATCTAGCACTTTTCCCAAGGCCGTACGGATTTGTACTTGCTGGTTTCAAGCTGTACTTTTGCAGCAGCAAGTCATACTTTTCTCCACAGGTAAAAATGCATTGCCTTCTTCATGAATCTTTCTTCCAGAGGTGGCGCCTAGGGTTTCTAAAGCTTTTACATTGATTTCGAGGTGGTAGATTGCATTATTTCATTAGGCCACACCATCATAGGCTTCTTTTCAAGTGACTACAAGCTCATCCAGGTTCCTCAATAAATAGCTTGCCTTTTTACTTGCATGTTTGATTCTCACAATTGTAAATGTTTTGAAAGATCAATAAATCATCTATCTTCAGATTCTAAGCTGTATTCTTTCGTATCTAGTCTTCTAGTATTTATTCCATATTTTTGAAGCATTTATTATCAAAATAGCACCATTTCATTTATACTGCAAAAACAACAAAATAACTACAAACATATCAAAACAAACAAACAAACAAAAACTTGCATTTCCGACAGTAGCTAGGGTTGAGAGACACTAGGTCTCTTACAAAGACTGGAAGAAGAAGCTAAGAGGTATGCATTCCTCGAAGCAAAGCTTTTAAAATATTTCAACAACATAACATTAACATAATTTCCAAAACATAAGAATGAATGAGCAAGGCTTGAATAAATAGACTTCTCTTGGCATTCAAATCACCTCTGTAACTCCCAAGAAGGAACTAAATCATTTCATCTTCCCAAGAGGGATGCCACATTTTTGATAGAAATGAATTATTAATAAAACACTTTATTTCACAACTTAGGTGTCTAAATAAAGTAGCAATTAAAACTACTTTTAAAAAATTAATATTCTCACTTGGGTGTCCACTTAAGAAGTCCCACTTTCTAAAACAACTTGAAGTTGATCATCTAGGCACGGAGTCCAAAAAGAAAAACTAAAAAATGACTAAGTTATTAAAACTTAGCTCCAAGAGGATAGAAAAAGCCAACGCCCCAAACTGAACTATCTCATTGCCAAAAATAGACTGATGGATCAAAAGACTATGTTGTTGCTAGGATGACACTGCCATAAATAGAACTTACCAAAAATAGCAAACCGCTATAAATAGTAAGTGATTGCGAAATTCATTTGAACAACAATTGAGTTATTATCATGACTTACTAAAAATAGTAAGTGTCTAGAGAGGTTAACAAAATCAAATGCATGTTATACCTTACCGGAGTTCTCTAAAAACCCCGAAAAACCCAGAAATCTTTCCTGCATGCAAAGTATGAGATAGAATTGCATGTCATTTTCATATCATACATGTTACCACATCCCAAAGCTCTCCAAAAACCTAGAAAGCTCCACAAAACTCACTTCCAAACTCCTGCATGCAAGCCTTCAAAAGCTCATCTGAAACCTCCTACAAAATAGAAAACCCTAATTTGCACTTTTGATTAAGCTACAAGTTTTTGGAAATAGGCTAATTCTCACTGAAGAGTGTAGGGTTAGATTAGGCTACAGTCCACCCTTCCCAAAATTGCTTGTCCTCAAGTAATGTCACTACACTCCAATCACTAAGTCTGATCCATACCACACTAAGTAGGATGCCAAGGTCCCATGTCCATCTCTAAAAAGACCCACCATGCTGATGCTTCCCCACTTTTATTACACAAATAAAGCCCTTGTGCCAATTCTGCTCTAACCTCCCTTGTAACCTCAAAAGGTTACCATTCAAGAAACTCAAACTAGAAAACATGGAAGGATTAGAATCAAAACCCTACACCATCTCACACCTAAAGGACTCTAAGGAATTAACATCTACAATGCCAATGACTATCACCATTTTGAGAAAAAAGAAGAATAATCTAATCAACTCAAAAATATTCTCATCAGCATAACGCCTCAAAGCATCAAATAGAGTCACGACTGCATAAGTGACTCCTTCAAGACTTCTTGTAAAGAAGAAAGCAATGCTTTGCAAGAGGTCAACAAACTCATCGTCAAAATTTCTCGAGGATGTACAATGACTCTTCTAGAAAATTTTGATATATCCAAAAATACTCCTAGAAACTCGCAAATTTCTCTTCAAGAGTCTAAAAATAACGAACCCAATCAAGCAACTGTTCGCTACCCCAAACATTTGTACAAGAAAATGTACAAAGATAGCCACTAGGAAAGAACTTGATCACTATTCAATACTGATTCAATTCACCTTGAACCATCATTTCTCCCATTTGAGGCTAAAGATCATCTCTGAAAATAGATTGAGAAGTGAAAAAATAAATATACTAGCTGCCCATCAAGTCTGAAATGAATGACTTAAAATCTGATTTAAGAGAAATCAGCATGCAAGGAAGTGAACAGCTGTTGTAACACTGAAAATCAGCGTCCAAAATATCACAATTGCTCATACCAAGGCTAAAAACACCCTTTCAAAAGACACCATCACTGCAAAGAACCAATCTTTGCTCAAATTGTCTCTCCAAACTGCCAATTGATGAGCAGAAAGAACCACAAATTGATTGATAAAGAAGGAATCAATACCCAAAAATCTAAAAATCTGACGTTCATCTTTCCAAAAATCCTTCTTTCAACACATAATGATCTCCATAAAAATATGTTGGAAATCCCATGCCTAGATGATCAACCATAAGTGATTATCAACACATCGAAACAAATACTATTCATGATCCCAAATGTTAGATAGAGCCAAGAATAATCTCCACGGACTGGTGTTCGCTTTAGTGGACGTTTGAAGCCACACCATGAAGGCTTCAACAACAATAGTACATGGAACAATTAATGTCTTCAAATCTCATCCCAAGAAGAGATTGGAGTGAACTAAAATAACGCTCAACTCGAAAGATGGATTATTGGACATATAAACTCTTTGACCAGGTTTTTCTTCTTCCCATGCTTCTAGAAGTATTGAATGCCAATTGATACCAGGATCCCAAATCATAAGCAAGGAGGAGCCATTTCGTAGACGGATAACTACTCTGACTTGAATTCTCTAATCTATGCATTCCATTTGAATCATTACTTCTTGAAGCTCTAAGAAGTATTCAAAAAATTTGAATTCACTAAAAAATTCAATCCAAAATCATGAGACATGAATTACCGAAAAGATTCAATGAATTCGTCATCAAACTCAATAGTGAAATCAATTATTCTTAAGGAAGCTAGTGCAAGCATAAAATCTAATAGAAATCTAAATAACATCCCCATCAGATATTGAATAAATTATTCATCGGAATGCCAATCGATTCTTTGATGCCAATAAGGAAAAATAACCTCATTCCTTGATTTTCCACTTCTTGAAGAGTGGATGAATTATTATCATTAGTAGCTTCATCATTATATAACTCATGTATTGTTATTCTACTGCTGGAAGATGTGCTAGAATTCCTCCCTTCATCAAAAGTATCTAAAAGAATTCCCTCATTAAACTCAAAAAATATATTTTCATGAAGCACATTAACACCAACTTCAAATAAAGGATTAACATAAGCTCTTCAAGGACTTCTACGATTTCTTCAGCTCTTTTTTTGTTTTCTTGTTCCTTGAAATAGTGAGCAACAATGATTTGATCTCCAGCTTCTCTTAAGGCCTCTTCAACTTCAAGAAATTTAGCTTTTATTTGCTTGTTCCATTCCAAAGCCTCATAAGCAACTTTAGCAACCCTATCCTTATCACTAATGATGTGCAAAAGAATTGTTTTGATTTCTTCCATAGCATTCTTAATAGACTTCAAATCAGCAAGAGGAATGTAGCACACATCTTGACTCCTTGGCACATAATAAATCAGATTTTCCACATGCTGATGAATGTCATATAGTTTGGACAAAACTTGAATCTCTATATCAACAACTAACAAGCTTTGATTGCTCCATTCATGACCTAGTTGACTTGATGAAGTGCAGCTATGGGATAAAAAGAAATCAGAAATCTTATTAGTTACGCTCCTCAATCTGTCACACATTTGTTGAACACTTCTCCTCATCTCATCAATGGTGCTCTCAAGGTCATTAGCTCTTCTCTTCAAATTGTTTTCAAGCAAAGACAAATCAGTCTTGTGTCCACCAGAAACAACTCCCTCTATGTCTTCCTCAATCTATGATTCAACATTAGTGTTGGAAGAATTTTCTACTTCTACTTTCTCAATTTTTGCTTGTCGTTCAAACCAAGATCCTCCTAAATTATGGAGATGAAGAAGTAATTCATTTGCTGATTGAATACCATCTTCAACACAAATAACATTTCTCTCTATTCATTCCCTACTTGTGACCTCTTCATGTGTCTCCATAATAGATCTCTCTTTGCACTCTCTATAAGATGCATAGACACCTCACGTGTCTCCAAAATTGATGTTACCTCATTGCACTCTTCTATAGAATGCATAGACAAATGCATATCCAAAGGTGCAACTTGAGATTCTGCTACAGAACTATTGGGAGACCAGATTTCATTCCTCTCTTCATCATAGGAGTTCTCATTTTTCTAAACTGTCTTCTTCAAGAGTGGCTTCAATTTTCCCTCACATTGATTGAATAATTCTTTAATCAATATATCAACAATAGGAGAAATCTTTTTTTCACATTCATATGTGTCCAAAAGAAGAGATTGGACATTTTGAGGAATAGCATCAACCTCATTAACAGTCAAAACAAGAATAGTCCTTACGGCTGCAAAAACATCCTCCTCTTGTTCACTCCAAGTCGAATTGAAGAGGTAATGAAGCAAATAATAGATTTGATCTTGCATTTCCAAATCTATTTAAAGGATACTTGTTCTAAGTTTTGCAAATGTCTTTAATATAGAAACTCTTCTAGAGAAATAACTGCTACCAGTTTCATCAAGATCCTAGAAAATTTTCACAATCATTTGAAGAACTTTCTTCATAGTATCATCATCATAGGGCATCAAGGGTGCCAAGATTCTCATCACTTCACTGAGGCATGAAGTAATCAGCAGATTGATTTCTTCATCAGGATGCCTCAACCAATACGGATGAATCAAAGAGGTCACTATAGGTGATAAAGCCTTCTTCACTATCTCTGAAGGTGACTGCTTCACTTGGCTCAAACAATGTTCCAACACACAACTTAGTATATTCACTTCCTCTTCCATTGACTGACATTCTACATTGAGCCTTGTTCCTGCATTGAAAAGTGACCTTGCCAAACTTCTTTCTTCATCAAAAGCCATAATTAGATCTAAAAACACATGCTTCCTTTCAAAACCTTAGAAAAATATTCAGCTTTTAGAACTATCGAAAAGTTGAAACTGAATTTTGTTCTGCCCTCTGATGTAGTATCGAATTTCCCTATCACTCATCTGACAAATGAAGCACTGAATTCACAAGATGGCAGGAAAACAAGCTCTGATACATCTATAATATCCCATTAAGAATTTTTTTGAAATATTAGCACAATTTCACCATTGTTAACGTTAGATTTAAATATAAACCAGCAAGAATAGTAACCCTTCACCTTTTGATCATCATGATCCCAATGTGAGCGAGGTTAGAGCATACAATGCCGAGGATCCTTAAAAAACTAGAATATAATTACAACTGAACATAGGTAGCGAGTCGACCATAGAATGAAAGGAAATTACAAACTCAACCACTTATGCAACGAGAGTGGATATTTTTACAATTAATAAGGCGGCAAGCCAGCCATGAATCTATACTACCACTTATTCAGAGGGGAGAATTAAAATACAAATGTTGAAAGTAAAAATCAGACTCAACCACTTCTTCAATGGGAGTATAAACAAGAATATAAAGTGCAGATTATAAATAGTTGTCAGTACTACTTGTTGGCGTTTAAATTCGCACCTCTGGAATGCGGATTTGAAAACGGACAGCTATGCACAGATAAACTGCTCTTCAAATTAGGAGGGGAAGCTCCCTCTTGCTGATGGTATTCAAAAAAGTAAACTAAAACTAAGTTGCCTATCTTTTTTATCAGCTTAGAGCACAAGGTTTATAAAACACAAACGCCGCAGCTGAGATTTTCTGAGTTAAGAATTTCAACTACGACTAACTTAAGCTAGAGACGTTTCTAACTTCTCAAGTAATACGCAGAGCAAGAGAAATTAGAAATGGACAAGGATGATTCTCTGACAAAGTACTTCAATAAACTCTTTTCCAACAAACATCTACACACTTCAATGTAAGCTGAAATTGAGATCATAAAAGCATAACACAAATAACGGAAATCTGAGATTTTGGACCAAGGCAAAGGAAGCTCATGATTTTATTACTCAAACTTCTGGAACAAAGCTCACTTCTAACATGCCTGGAACAAGAAATTGCAGCTAAAGAGGCTAGCAATCTTGCTCTTACACAATAGAAACAACAATCACACTAACTCCTTGTTGGCTAAAGAGGCTCAACAATTTGCTTATCACAACACAATTGAACGACACTTGAATAACAAATAGAAGGCAAAATAGGCTCAGCGTTTTGTTATCACTAGCATGGTTAAATAAACTAATGAGCAAAGGCTCTTATTTATAGACAAGCAGAGGAGTAGGGAACCCTAAAATCTCCTTGCTTTCACAATCTAGGGCTTGCTCAGCAAGCAAGCTTTATTACTAAATCTAGAAAGAAGATAACATCTAAAACCCTAGAAAGCAGAAAAAGCGGGAAACGCCAACTATTACATCTTATCTTCTTTCTCTTCTCAAAGAATGGATAAGGATCATTCCAAGATTAGAAAGAAAGCGGGAAAGAAAGCTTCTAGAAGAAAGCTGCTTTAAAGCTCGATCGCATCTGTTGGGAAGTTAGAGATTGTGTCCCGGTTCGGTGCATCTATGCCAACTAAGGCAATATTCTGATTCTCCAAGATCTCTTTGCCTTCTTTCACTTCTTCAGTTGCTTTATGAGTTCTATTCTTGCAAAACATTGCTGCCCAAAAAGATGACTCACTAATTGATAACTTGGCGGTTCTGCAACTTTATGCTTTTGGCATTTCGCTTGATTTCCAACAGAGGAGTATTGCACAACTCTTTTCTGATACCTTTCCTTTTTCTCATATCACACCTTCTCTCGTTCTTCAGCTAAGATGATGAAGTTTTGACGTAGTGCTGATTCGGTCTTAAACTCGAGGGGAGTGTATTCCATATTGAAAACCTTGAAGAATGACTGTAAACTCGCCTATGTTTAGACAAGTCTTGAGCAACTTTCTATTTTTAGAATGCTGGTTTCTCGTCTTCAAACGGACAATTTTTTGGAAATTTTTCTGAGATATGGGTTTTGCTTAGAATTTCGTTGCAATACAACCCAGATCGTCCGTTTTTGAAAATCTTGAATTTAGACTGAAAAAGCAGCAAACCCTAATTTCTTCAATTTTTCACCAAAAAAGCTGGCACCTGGGTTTTGTTCAGAATACAATTAGAAATGGACCCAGTTGATCAGATTTGAAAAACACTGATGGCTGATCGAAAAAGCAGCCAACCCTAGGTTTTAAAATTTTCTTGAAAAAAAGCTGTGATATGGGTTTTCTTCAGAAGACTGATTGGAAAGGACCCAGATGGTTGAATCTTGAATGCACTGAGGTTTTCACTGACATGCAAAATAAAAGCATTTGCTGCAACTTGATGAAGTTCTTGAAAAAATTCTTCAGAAGATTGAGACAAAAAGACCCAGATGATCGAAAAATGGAATGCCTTGGTCTTCTTCTTGAAAAGTTTGATCTTCTGGATGAAAAAGCTTGAAAAAGCAAGGGTTTATGTTGCTGGTCTGAAAAATATGATGAAAAACCAGCAAGCTACGTTCTTGAGTCTTGAAAAATTTCTTCAAACTTGCTGCTCCAACTCTCTCCCTTGAAAGCTACCTGCAAAATAATGAAAATAACATAAAAGAAAGATGTTAAATAGACTTAGGGTTTTGTTTTTGCTTTGCTTTCTTTTTCCTTTATCTCCAAAACCCTAAATCTCAGCTTCATTGAACTTGGATGCCATCCTTCTCCTGCAATTTTGAAATTTTGAAAATTCTTGAAATTTTCTAAGCCATGAAACTTTGGGCGCCTTTCCCCAAGAGGGGCGCTTATTTTCACCAGTGTTAGTCAAAATTTTGCTATTTTCAACTTTTCTCCATTTTGACATGCTACTTCGCCACTGATTTCTCGTTGACAGACCAACCCGACAGGCGAGCTGAGTGGTTCACGGCGGAGCCTGACTGAAACTGAGAAAGATGTTATGGAGGCACCTCCGGCTAAAAACTTGATTTTGATCTCCGAATTCGTGAGAGCTTTTTCCTTCTAGGGGCGCCCAACTTCTTCAGTGTTAGCCATTTTTCGTGATTTTCAAGTTCTTCATTTCCCTTTGATCTTCTGATGAATTCTCTATTTCGGGGGCTACGCTGATCCGATTGACTGGCTAACAAGCTCACTAGATAATTTGTCTGAAATTGATGAAGTGATCTTAGATGCTTTATTGACGAATTCTATCATCTCAGTGCTCAAAACCTTGGGCGCCCTTTCTCTCTAGGGGCACCCATGTTTACCATACTTAGAATTTTTATTTTCTTCGTCTTTGCTATTTTTCAAATGATCTCGTCAGATCTGGAGTTCTAGGCGTCAGATTGACTGATGGCTGGGCTCGTCGCGAAGCTGACGAAGAATGAGAAGGGGTCTTCTGGAAAAGATTTTGCCAAAAAGTGAATTTTAACCCTTCAAAAGTTTGGGCGCCCATCTTGACTGGGGGCGCCCACTTTACCAACACTTAGTTTATTTTTCACCTTTTTCACCTTTGCTTTTAGATCTCTCTTTTCAACTCTCATCGGACCTTCTGTTTAGCTCTTTGAATCTGGTGACTGCGAGCTCCGTTAGGCGTGCTGAGTATCTCGTTGTAAAGCTGGATCAATTGTGAAGAGATCTCGTTAGACACTCGTCTGCAAATTTATCTTTTGGGACCCCTAAAAACTTGGGCGCCCTTCTTCACCAGGGGCACCCACTTCCTCCAGACTTAGCCATTTTTACTGATTTTTATCTTCGAGTCTGAAACATTCATTCTGTACCTTCGTCTTCGATCTGAATCTGCAGAATGTTAAATAGTCGGACGTGCTGACAAAGCGAACATCGCGAAGCTGGCGGAATCTGAAAAGATGAAACATGATTCTTGAACCCTAACAGCTGAATTAGGCCCTTCAAAAAGCTGGGCGCCCCTCTTCACCAGGGGCGCCCAAAATCTGAACACTTAGTCAAATTTTGATATTTTTCATTTCCTCTCGTTCTGACATCAGTTTGGATCTCCCCTGTTCGTCGCTGAATTCCGGATGAATGAGTAATCTAATAACTACACCGCTGAATTCGTTGCGAAGCTGACAGAGAATTGAACAACATTGACTGGAGGCGCAAACCCTAATTCTGACATTTGATGCCCTAAAAAGATGGGCGCCTTTCTTCAAGAGGGGCGCTTATTTTCACCAGTGTTAGAAAATTTTCATGAATTTCCAATTTTCCTTCTCGTTCTTCGTGCATGTTCATCATTTCATCTTTTGTCGAAAGCTTAAATGCTGAAATTGACGCCTGGCAGTCAGATGACCTCCATTGATGACCTCGGAGCTCCAGATATGCTTCTGAAAAAGCAGAATAGACCCAGTAGGGCAAAACTGATTATTTTAAGATTCTGATTGCACCAGCCTGATACGGACACATTTTGAGCC
Organism: Sequoia sempervirens; assembly: GCA_007258455.2. NCBI lineage: Eukaryota > Viridiplantae > Streptophyta > Pinopsida > Cupressales > Cupressaceae > Sequoia > Sequoia sempervirens. Next base: position 73,332 of record VDFB02125717.1, on the reverse strand, counting down.
AATCAAAATCAGTTCGGACCCTGTCGGACCAACTTTCTATTTTTAGAAAATTTTGCCAGTATCCGTTTCGAAATAAACCCAGAAAATGTTACTATTTTGAGAAAATTTCTAAAAATAGCAGTTTTCCTAAAATTTAGGGATGAAAAACTGAGATCTGGGTTTTGTAGGTTAAGTTGCTCTTAGCAGACCCAGATCGTCCGTTTTTTAAAATTTTGAATTTTAACCTCTCATACAAGACATGCACACCCAAATTTTGACCTTTTTGACTGATTTGACAAGACTTTTACTTGTTTCTTCAAAATGTCTAAGTGTAACAAAAATTTTAATTTTGGGGTACAACACTACTAAATCAGCTTTACAATATTAATACAACCGCACAACAATTTAGTAATTTATCACCCAAATACATAAGAATGTTAGAGAAATGTTCCCTAACTGAAATAACATGACTATGATTAGAAATTACACTCAAAACAGCAATATATTAGATATGATAAGTAACATAAAATCAAAGCAACAGTATAAAATGCACCAAAATGTTCTATCTTTCTCCAAACACCTCTGATGAAGATGAAGCTGAATGCAAATGGAAGCTAGGAGCTAGGCAAACAAGTACCAATGGAGAAACCCAGACAAATATCTTTGGATTATTTGTGCACGATTCGCAATGTAGCCATAGTGAAATTCCCAATCTCCAAAGAGGGCTGACCAGCTATAGAAATTCATAAACACCTTCAATAAACATGAAACTTTGTGCAAAGGCGTGCCCTAGCAAGGGAAAACCATAGAGGCAATACCCAGAACCAAGAGAAATTCACCCAATGAGCTATAAATGAAAGCGTGCTACAGCCAAGCATGAACCAGCAATAGTAGAATAGATTATACAACAACAATCTGCTTAAATAAATTAGGAAATTGAAGCTCTATCTTCACTCTTGAGTGAAGCACAGTCTTTAGTAAGTCAAGCTAGGTATTATCTTTCAAGCATGAAGACTAAAAGAAGAAGCTAAGAGGTATGTATTCCTCGAAGCAAATATCTGAAAATATTTCAATAGCAGAACATTATCATAATTTTCAAAAGATAAGAATGAATGAGCAAGGTTTGAATAAATAGACCTCTTAGCATTCGAATCACCTTTGTAACTCCCAAGAAGGAATTGAATCATTTCATCTTCCCAAGAGGGATGCCACATGTTTGAAAGAAATGAATTATTAATAAAACACTTTATTTCACAACTTAGGAATCCAAATAAAATAGCAGTTAAAACTACTTTTAAAACATTAATATTCTCACTTGGGCACCCACTTAAGAAGTCCCGCTGTCTTAAACAACTTGAACTTGATCGCTTAGACACAGGATCCAAAAAGCAACACTAAAAAAATGACTAAGTTATTAAAACTTAGCTCCAAGGGGAAAGAAGAAGCCAATGCCCCAAACTGAACTGCCTCACTGCCAAAAAAAAAATGATGGACCATAAAGACTGTGTTGCTAGTAGGATGACACTGCTATAAATAGAATTTATCAAAAATAGAAAACTACTATAAATAGTAAGTGATTGTAAACTTCATTTGAACAACAATTGAGCAGTTATCATGACTTACTAAAAATAGTAAGTGTCTCGAAAGGTTGACAAAATCAGATGCATATTATACCTTACTGGAGTTCTCTAAAAAATGCAGAAAAACCCAAAAACCTTTCTTGCATGCAAAGTATTAGTTAGAATTGCATGTCATTTTCATATCATGCATGTTATCACATCCTGAAGCTCTCCAAAAACTCGGAAAGCTCCACAAAACTCACTTCCAAACTCCTACAAGCAAGCCTTCAAAAGCTCATCTCAAACCTCCTACAAAATAGGAAACCCCAATTTGCACTTCTCATTAGCCTATAAGTTCTCAAAAATACGCTAATCCTCACTGAAGAGTGTAGAGCTAGATTAGGGACATTAAATTATTGGACTTTGGGCACTGGGAAAGGAGGCATAGGCGTTCGAGAAACAAATGTTTTGAACATCATTGCTTTGGGTGTTGGTTGTAGCTATCAAACAACCTCTTGCTGTTGTTTAAAGGGCCCTGTCAAGATTGCAAAATCCTATTCCAGGTCTGATATTACATTATATTATTTTGATATAAAACAAAAAAATAAATGCCTATGTTGTTATTTGCAATCTCTATTGAAAAAGGATTTAGTATCTTGTGTTACTTCTTACAATTTTTTATTTATGTTGTATTTTTTGAGCTGTCTTCATCAAGAGTGTCTTCAACTTTCCCTCACATTGATTGAATAATTCTTTGATCAATATATCAGTAGTAGGAGAAATCTTTTCTTCACGTTCATATGCGTCAAAATGAAGAGATTGGATGTTTTGAAGAATAGCATCAACCTCATTAACATTCAGAAAAAGAATAGTCCTTACAACTATAAAAACATCCTCCTCTTGTTCACTCCAAGTCAAATTGAAGAGGTAATAGAACAAATAATAGATTTGATCTTGCATTTCCAAATCTATTTAAAGGATACTTGTTCTGAGTTTTGAAAATTTCTTTAATATACCAGCTCTTCTGGAGAAATGATAGCAACCAGTTTCATCAAGACCCTAGACACTTTCCACAATCATATGAAGAACTTTCTTCATAGTATCATCATCATAGGGCATCAAGGGTGCTAGGATTCTCATCACTTCACTAAAGCATGAAGTAATCAGCAAATTGATTTCTTCATCAGGATGCCTCAACCAATATGGATGAATCAAAGAGGTCACTGCAGGTGATAAAGCCTTCTTCATTATCTCTGAAGGCGATTGCTTCACTTGGCTCAAACAATGTTCCAACACACAAAATATATTCACTTCCTCTTCCATTGAATGACATTCTTCATTGAGCCTTGTTCCTGCATTGAAAAGTGACCTTGCCAACATCTTTCTTCATCAAAAGCCATAATTAGATCTAAAAACAAACGGTTTCTTTCAAAACCTCAGAAAAATATTCAACTTCTGAAACTATCAAAAAACTGAATTTTGTTCTGCCCTCTAGTGTAGTATCAAATTTCCCTATCATTCATTTGATGAATGAAGCACTGAATTCACAGGATGGAAGGAAATCAAGTTTTGATACCACTATCATATCCCCTTAAGGTTTTTTTTGAAATATCAGCACAATTTCACCACTGTTAGCATTAGCTCCAAATATAAACCAGCAAGAATAGTAACCCTTCACCTTTTGATCACCAAAATCCCAATGTGGGAAAGGTGAGAGCATACAGTGTCAAGGATCGTTAGCAAACTAGAATGTAATTATAACTAAGCATAGGCAGCGAGCCGGCCATAGAATGAAAGGAAATTAAAAACTCAACCACCTATGCAACAAGAGTGGAGGTATTAACTATTAATAAAGCGGAAAGCCAGCCATGAATCCACACTACCACTTATTCAGTGGGGGGAATTAAAATACAAGTGCTAAAAGTAAAAATTATACCCAACCACTTCTTCAATGGGAGTATAAACAAGAATATAAAGTGTAGATTATAAATAGATGTTAGTACTACTAAACCAGCTTTACAATATTAACACAACTGCATAATAATTCAGTAATTTATCACCCAAATACATCAAAATGTTAGAGAAATGTTCCCTAAATGAAATAACATGAGTATGATCATAAATTAAGCTCAAAACAATAGTATATCAGATCTGATAAGTAACAGAAAATTAGACCAGTAGTATAGAATGCACCAAAATGTTCATATCTTTCTCCAAACACCTCTGATGAAGATAAAACTGAATGCAAATGGAAGCTAGGATCTAGGTGAACAAGTACCAATGGAGAGTATTTCTATAATTCTAAATTCCATATGTCTATCCGGATCTCTCCATTCATGGCATTATATAGTTATGAAGCTCCCAGCTTTGTTGATTTACTTTTTGGTGATTGCAAAGTGCCTAGAGCCAGAGATCTTCTTCAGGAGAGTCAGGACATCATGAAGTCTCTAAGAGAGAATATACATCATGCTTAGAATCAACAAAAACTATATGTTGATCAACACCATGTTGAGCATGTTTTTGAGGTTGGAGACATGGTTTACTTATGGTTGCAGCCCTACAAACAATCCACTTTCAAGAAGAGTGGGTCAAAAAAGCTTAAGCCTCCATTTTATGGTCCTTTCAAAGTTATCAGGAGGATTGGAGAGGTGGCCTAAGAGCTAGAGCTACCCAAGAACGGCAAGGTGCATAATTTCTTTCATGTCTCTTGCCTTAAGAAGGCACTTGGTCTGAATGTGGTTCTTTCTACAAAGTTAACTCTTTTGGATGAGGAAGGAAAGTTGATATTTATTCCTGAGGCTATATTGGAGGTCAAAGAGCATACACTACGAAGAAGGGTGGTCAAGGAGTATTTGATTAAATGGAAGAATTTTCTAGTGGAGGATGCTACTTGGGAGAGTGAGAAGATATTACAATATCCTGAGCTATTGCTTGAGGGCAAGCAATCTTGGGAAGGGCTGACTGTAATGTCCCCTTCTCACTGCTCTTGAGCAGTGTAGTGATTCAATTATCCTATTCCAGAGTTCCTGTAGGCTAGTTGATGTGGTTAGGGGACTCAGTTTCCAACATTGATGTTCAGTGTTGGGGTTTCCGGAGGGGTTTCTATTTATATTAGTGGTCATTTATGATGTTGCTATCTTCAGTTGGTCACAGTAATCTATGGTCTTCAGTTTCGCTCAGTTGTGGCGTTGGGTATTGTTGTGACCTCTTTCACACATCGCCCCATTGCAAATGGGGAACCCCTAATTTTGGCTTTGCTTTTCGGTCATTTTGTTGTTGTCTCTCTTTTCTACTGTCTGTCTTTTCGGGATGGGCCAGCCGTTGAACCTTAACGTGAAATTTTGGCCAAGTCCGAAAATTAGGGTTTTGAACTTTTCAGCCAACCAGAAGTCAAACGAAGTGAATAAATTGAGATTTGAGATTAACATTGATGTTAGTATACTTCCAACAGGTTTTCACTGAAATTTCATCGGATTCTGAGAACTTACTATTTTTAGTGTGCAGTCACAAGCAATCCTTCAGCATTTTTGAGATTCCGACAATCACACTGCGTCCAGAGCACATCAAGCTACTCACAGGTTAAATTTGAGCTGGAACAGACAACTTACTATTTTTAGCAGTTTTTCCTTCAGAGCAAATTTTAGGGCTTAGATGAAGAGTTTTTCTTTGCATGTCTAGAGATTCTTTATGGGTTTTTCGAGACCTTCGCAGTGATATGACATGCAAAGCAGGACAACTACTTTCAGCATTCGACATTCGGAGGCCGATATTAGGGTTTGCATGTAGACTTCTTCAGCGCATGTCAGCATATTCTTTCTGGGTTTTCCAAGAGCTTCGCAACGATGTAACATGCAAATAGAACTGATCACTTTTTAGAAACTTACTATTTTTAGCCAGTGCTTGCATGTTGGAGATTTTTCTGGGTTTTTCTGGGTTTTTCATGATTTCTCGGGCAGTATGACATGCAAAATCATCCGGCAGCCGGACGGTCACTTTTTCGGCCACTTTCTATTTTTAGCAGGTATCACTCAAGCAGCTGCCCAGCATTTCAGAACTGTGAACTGATCATCATGCAACTGAAATGAGGTCAAACGGAGCTCATATAAACAGTATGCATAAAATTAGGGTTTCGAGATTCAGGGCTAAAAATGAGGAGTCAGACAACAAGGCACTCAAAACTGAAGTATCCATCATGATTAGTATCCCTCAGAGGGTCTACTAGCAAAATTTGAAGGCAATCGGAGAACCTGCTATTTTTAGTAAGGTGTTCCAAACAAGGGCTATAAATAGAAAGTTGATCTCGGCGTTAGCACAAACGGGCAAGTTCACCAACGAGGAGCGTACTATCCAAATTTCAAGACAAACGGAGCTAAGGAAGTCTCAGAAACGAGCACTTACTATAAATAGTAAGCCACCTTAGAAGCGGCTATAATTGGCAAGTCAGCACCAGATCTCAGCGGGTACAAGTCAAACATGTGAAAAGAGTCTTTGGTGTGAATTTCGAGACAAACAGAGTTGCAGAGGATGAAGAATCAGATAATTGCTATTTTTAGCAGGCTTGGGCAGAGAAATTAGGGTTTCCTAGATTCAAGGGCAGAACACAAAAGTCAAGCAAAAGCGGCGTTCAGTCACAATCAGTGCCCTTTAGGCAATCGGCACGCAAAATTTGAAGACATTCTGAGCAATTGCTATTTTTAGTAAGTTGCTAAAAATAGCAGGTGCAGGCAAGCATCAGGCCCCGACAGCACGATCACACCCCGAAGTTGGAACAAGGCGAAATTAGGCCTTTCAAGGGTCAGAAGTCAATTCAAAACACGAAATTTGAAGAACTTTCTAAAAATAGCAAATTAGGGCAAGCACGATCAAGTCACTCTAAAATTGACAAATGGCATAAAATTCACTGAAATTGATAAATTTTCAAGTCCAGCTAGTGAAAAATGCCCTTAAAAGCCGAAGGCTGGTTGAAAATCTTCTAAGTGCTATAAATTAAAAGCTCCCATGGTGAAATGCGCCCTTGACTTGTGGGAATTTGAAAAATGGTCAAAAGTTGAAGCACAACCTACTAAATGCGCCCTAGGCAAGAAGGTGACCTGAGAATTTTCTAAGTGTTTCAAAGTGGAAGCTCACAGGCCTAAATGCGCCCAAGCTTGAGAAGATATGACACGAAATTTGTTCAAGACTACTAAACTGGAAGTAGATGACCCCAGATGCGCCCTAGCCTAAGGAGAAGAAGGTGAAAATTTACTAAGTGTTACAAATTTGAAGTACCACCTGTCAAATGCGCCTTGACTTGTGGAAGGTTGAGGGAAAATTGTCTAAGGCATTCAAATTTGAAGACCACCCTCCTATTTGCGCCCAAGGTCATGGGAAGAGTATAAAATATTCTAAGGCTTTTGAACTCAAAGCACAAGGTCTAAAATGCGCCCCTCATGAAAGGAGGTGCAAAAAAAAAAAAAATTCTAAGTCATGAAAAATGAAAGCTTAGGGGTGGAATTGTGCCCAAGACAAGAAGGAGGTGATTGTAAAATGCTAAGTGTTTGAAAACTAGAAGCTTGACTAGGTAAATGCGCCTTCACTTGGAACTGGAGGTGAAATTTTACTTAGGCATTAAAACTTGATGCTCACCTTGGGAAATGCGCCTCAAGCTGGAGTGGAGGAGGTAAAATCTTCTAAGTGTTGATAAAGTGAAACCTCAAAGTGCCAGATGCGCCTAACTTTGAAGAGAACTCCAAAAAATTTCTAAGGCAAGAAAATTTGAAGAAGGACCCTCCATATGCACCTGGGAAGAGAAGAGGAACTTGAAAATTTTCTAAGTTTCACAAAATGGAAGTAGGCCATGGTAAATGCGCCCAAGAACTTAAATGAGGAGAGAGGACTTCAAAATTGGACTAAGTCATCAAATTGGGAGCACAGAGGGTAAAATGCGCCCAGCTAAGAGAGGAGGTTTTGAAAAATATTCTAAGGCAAAAGGATCATCCTACTCCCATGGAAATATGCGCCCATAGTCAACAAGGTCAAAGCTGGGCGTTGAAAAGTTTACTCCACCTCCCATGCTTGAAGGCGCCCAAGTTAGATGAATGAGGGGAATTTTCACTAAGTCATTAAAAGTGGAAGTACTACCTGTGAAATGCGCCCATTCCCCCAAGGAAGGTGTTCAAAATATTCTAAGTGCTCAAGATTGGATGCTCACCCTTCAAAATGCGCCTAAGATGCATGAAGACAAAGAATCAAGGCGTCCAAATAAAGCATTGACATGCAAAATACAAGGCGTCCAAGGCATGAAGTGGGTCCCTTTGATCAGAGCTAGCAAATATTTTAAGTATCTAAAATTTGAAATTTGTCCTCCTCTACATGCAATTTGCGCCCCTCCTCTTGCCTATATGATATGCGCCATGTAAAGGGTGAGTGTGGAATGAAAAGTAATAAACAGGGTGAAATTTCTAAGTGTTGGATATCCTTCACCATGTGTGCAATGCGCTCAAGGTTGGATGTGTGAAGGGTGAAATTAGCTAAAGCGTGGCTGGTAATTTCTTCCAAGTGTGAGGTGCGCCTAAGGGTGGAGATAATATGCTGGGCGTTGGAATTTTAAAATGAAAGATATCTCTCATAAAATATGAAATGCGCCCAAGTCATTCAAGGAGAAAAATTTTCTAAGTGAATCAAAACAATAAAATTTTCTCATCACAGGAAGATGATTTGAAGATCAAATAAAAAATTTCCTAAGGCAATCTAAATATATATTTTTTATTTTTTTTTCTAAGTATTATCAAATTTCCACCTCCCTAGAGGAAAATCACGCCTGGACTTGGAAGTATGAAATTTGGATGAAATTGCCAGAGATGAAGCCAGTGGATGCCAGCTTCATAGGGTCAATAAAAAGTTCAAGTCAGAGCAACAAAAATATTCACAGGAATGAAGAAATGGATTAAATTTGATGAAAATTATTTTTCTAAGGTCCAAAAATGCAAAAAATTAAATGAACCCGTTTGTTGCATACCCATGAATTTGATGCGTTCTGAGAGAAATTTTCTTCTGGGTATTGAAGATTGTCGATGAGGAATGGATTTTAAAGTCTTCCACACTTTGTCGAGGCCTTCAGGGTGAACATTTTTTTATGGGCACCGGGTTGATGAATTTCCTAAGGGAAATTTGAAAAAATTTCAAAGGCAAGGAATAAATGATGTTGTTGAAGATAAAGTGCCTTGGCAGATGAATTTGAAAGTGATCGCCTAGATGATTTTTGATCGAGTTCCTAATGAAACATTTTGCTCGAGCTAGAGTTGGATAAAATGTCAGCCGAAAAAGCGAAGAAGATGCAGTTGAAGCTAACGCTTTTAAGAGATGATTTTAAGGAGATTAAGAATTTTGTCTAAGGCATCGAAATATGATGTACCGGTGTTATTTTCCTCAGCCTACAGATGTTGAAAAATCATGAAGAAGGTTGGCTAGAGAAATGTAATATCCAGAGATCACTCAGACCATGGAGGTTCAAAGCATGAAAGTTAAGCGAGTAAGGTAAATTTATATGATAAAGTGTTCTGATGCTCTTCTTTTTTATATCTGTTTTGCAGGATGAACGTCAAGGCTGGAGCACGATGACTTGAAGTGGTGAAGCACGATGATATTGCAACCTTCGGAGGAAGATAAAGTTATGAGTTGCCTAAGTGACAGAGATGAAGTATTTTCAAAACTCAAGATGGAGAAAAGAATGGAAGCCCAAGCAAAGTTGAAGAACAACATCAAGAAGAAGATCAAGAGCATTTAAACTCCAGATTCTATCAAATTTTATTCTTTTACCCTCCAAGCGATCAACAGAATTGGCTGAACGTGAACAATAGAGCAGTGTGAATGCGTTTCGAGGCTGGAATCTTCTAGAAGGTGGTAGCCATTAATTGCCTCATTTATTACCCCACTCTCCTTTGTGGCGGTTTTTAGGGCAAATCTTGTTTAGGGCTGAGGTGGCATGATCTGGGCCATCCAGTCAATTGTAATCTGAGCCATCCGTTGGACTTGGCCAACTATAAAAGGGGGAGTCCCCCTCATTTGTATCTTAGTAGACATGAGACAGTAGAATTAGAGTAGAAATTAGAATAGAGAGACAACTTAGAAGTAGATTGATAGTGTAGTTGGAGAAGGAAAGTTTTCCTTTGAAAACTTTTGTAAGAGATTGTCGTGTAAAACTTTCATAATAAAAGATATTTTCATTGATGGTGAAATTCGTCTTTGTTATGGATAGCTAGCGAGGTTTCTTCATCCCTTCTACTTCAAGTAGCATAAAGTAGAATAAGTTTCATTTCATGCAAGTAGATGTTAACTGTGGAATGTGGTGTTTGATCTAAGCAACTTCATCTATCCATACCAATAGTGTATTTGCTGATGGTGAATGTGCCTTGTGTGGTCAACTGGAATATCATGTACTTAACTTCAATCACAGTTTGAATAATGGTATGCATCGTTCTGATGGCATATTTATGTCAAGTGGTGGTTTGAACATCTTTAGTCATCTCCCTTGAAGATTGCACCGACTCCGTGGAAGCTGTCCGATGCGAGGCAAAGCGAAGTTCGATTGAAGTTTGCTGAAATTGAGCTCCATATCCCACGCCTTAGAGTAGATTAGAATCTTCTTAACCCTACAACCATTTCAATTCAGTACTTTCTGATTAAAATAGGAAACCCGTGCTTCATAGACAAATCTTTCGAACATTTGAGTTCCTTTCTCCGCTGTCGAACAATTTCGTAAGTCCCTTTGAAATACCAGCAAATCACATCAAGCCAAACTGAGCCTATTCGCACTAAAAGAACCTTGGAGTTGAACGCACGAACTTTCTTGCAATCTTAGTGTGCGGAATACTTTGATCAAGAGAGAATAGGGAAGTCGTTGGCGACTTTATTCTGCGTTGGTGTGGTCACGAAAAACACATCAACAGGTATATACTTACTATTTTTAGCAATGCTATTTATAGTAAGTCATCTTTGGGGGAGTTGGTCTCAGGCTAGTATGTATGCGACAGTATTATTTCTCAATTGATTTTTGGAGAGCCTATGGTTGCAGTGTTTAATAATTGATTAATTCAGTCACTTAAGTTGCTTATAAAGTTATTTTATAAAATTAAGTTGAGGGGGTAAAATAGTCATTCAAAAAGCACCATGGCCTAGGCGTACAACTTAAAAGTTATTTAAAAGGCTTTTAAATATTTTATTTTTCTCCTTGAAGTGGGACGCCTAGAAAAGGGGGAAAAGATGATTTTAAATGTTTTAATTTTCAAAAGTAAGAAAGGGTGTTGGCTTTAGGACAAAATTAAGAAGCTTTTGGAGTCCAACAGCCCTAGCTTCTTTATATTTTCATTTTGGCTCTCATTTTCACATCTCTACTTTGACAACATAACAAAATGTTGCTGGATTGCTTCGAGGTTTCTTGGGATGAAAATGACAAAAACCCTCTTCGTATGGGTTGGTTTCAGTGGTAAGATATCCACCCTAATCAGATATTGAGAGTTTTTAGAGCTAGGATCACAAGAGCTTCACAAAGTTTGATTTTTGGTGATTGAAAAGGTGAAGATTTATTAGTACTTTTAATAGTTTTTGTTGTGTTTAGCTTGATTTTAGTTTGGTGTGGCTTTATGCAGATTTTGGAGTGATTTTATTTAGTTTCTGGGTGTTTCTGAATATGGACCTGAACCTAGTCTTTGACTTATTGCTCTGAGATGGATGGATGGATAAATCAAAATGGCTATTGATTATATGAAATACCAATCTCAAGCTAATTCTAAAGAGCACAAGATTGCATATTTTGGTTGTGGTATTGATTTTTAGGAGAGGATCGAACTTCTAAGGAGGATGCCATCTTGTTGCTAAGTGTTTGCGTTTAAATTTACACCTCTGGAATGCGTATTTGAAACGGACAGCTATGCACAATAAAACTGCTCTTCAAATTAGGAGGGGAAGCTCCCTCTTGTTGATGGTGTTGAAAGAAAGTAAACTAAAAAATAAGCTGCCTATCTTTTTGATCAGCTAGAGCACAAGGTTTATTAAACACAAACGCTGCAGTTGATATTTTTTTATTTAAGAACTTCAACTATGACTAACTTAAGCTAAAGACGTTTCTAACCTCTCAAGTAATACGCAGAGCAAGAGAAATTAGAAATGAACAAGGTTGATTCTCTGACAAAGTGCTCCAATAAACTCTTTCTCAACATACATCTACACACTTCAATGTAAGCTGAAATTAAGATTACAAAAGCATAACACAAATAACGGAAATCTGAGACATTATACCAAGGAAAAGGAGGCTCATGATTTTATTTCTCAAACTTCTAGAACAAAAATAACTAAACACATGCCTGGAACAAGAGCTTGCAGCTAAAGAGGCTTGCAAAAACTTGTTACACAATAGGAACAACAATTACAATAACTACTTGTTTGTAATGTCCCCTTCTCAAACCTAATATTTCCAGTGACCGTTGGCCTTTTTCTGGAAACCCGAAGGCTAGTCGGAAGATAAAATTAGGGTTTCCTATTTTTGAGGTTGTCTTTGCTCGGAGTTGGTGGATTTGATGGTGGATTCTTTCTGGGTTTTCAGAGAGCTTCGCAGTGGTATGTTCATTTCGGCATTCAGAGCATTTTCTGGAATTTACTATTTTTAGTAAATTCTATTTTTGGCAGCTTTTCAGTTGGGTTCAGCTTGGTTGACTTCCCCGCTTCAGTTTGGTCAATTGACTTGTTCAGTAATGGCTTCAGGGCACATTCGGCGAGATAAGTTAAGTCATTTAATTAAAAAGTCACGTTTTAAATATTATATTTTAACGTTGACCCCTTGGCCTAGTCTATTGACTTAATGTTGTTTTGAAAAGTGGTCTTTTGAGGGTGGCGCCTTCATTAAGATTATTTTATTAATTTCCAAAGTCAAAGCAAGCTTCATGTGGGCGCATTTATCAAGGTGTTGAACTTAATTTTCTTCCTCCAACAGACAAATTTTTGAATTTCTTTTTGAGATATGGGTTTTGCTCAGAATTTCGTTGCAAAACAACCCAGATTGTCTGTTTTCGAAAATTTTGATTTTAGACTGAAAAAGCAGCAAACCCTAATTTCTTCAATTTTTCACGAAAAAAGTTGGCACCTCAGTTTTGTTCAAAATACAATTAGAAATGGACCCAGTTAATCAGATTTGAAAAACACTAATGGCTGATTGAGAAAGCAGCCAACCCTAGAATTTGAAATTTGTTTGAAAAAAGTTGCGATATGGGTTTTCTTCAGAAGACTAATTTGAGAGGACCTAGATGATTAAAAATTCAATGCACTGAGGATTTCACTGACATGCAAATAAAAAGCAGCTACTGCAACTTGATGAACTTCTTGAAAATTTCTTCAGAAGAATGAGAAGATAAGATCCAGATGGCTGAAAATTTGAAAATCTTGGCCTTCTTGAAAAATTTGATCTTCTGGATGAAAAAGCATGAAAAAGCAAGGCCTTATGTTGCCGGTCTAAAAATTTTGATGAAGAATCAGCAAACTTGAGTTCTTGAATCTTGAAATATTACTTCAAACTTGTTGCTCCAACTTTCTCCTTTGAATGCTACCTGCAAAAATAATGAAAATTACATTGAAGAAAGGTGTTAAATAGACTTAGGGTTTGAAATAGGTTTGCTTTCTTTTGTTTTTATCTTCAAAAACCCTAAAATCAGTAGGTTCGATGAACTTGGACATCCTCTTCCTCTTGCAATTTTGAATCTTTTGAAAATTTTGAAAATTTCACTAAGGCATTGAAAGTTGGGCGCCCTTCTTCGCTAGAGGCGCCTACTTCATTTAGACTTAACCATTTTTTTGAGTTTTTCAACTTTTCTTCCATTTTGACCCCTGGTTTGATTCTGATTTCTGGCTTCCAAATTGATCTAATGAGCAAGCTGGATGATTCATCGCATAGCCTGACTGATTCTGAGAAAATTGTTCTGGAGCGTCTCTAGCGAAAAACTTCGTTTTGACTTTCAAATTCATGGGAGCCTATTTCCTCTAGGGGCGCCCATTTGTCCAGAGTTAGCCATTTTTATGATTTTCAAGTTCTTCATTAACTCTTCGTTCTTCTGATGAAATCTCTGTTCCGAGAGCTACACTGGTCCGATTGACTAGCTGACAGGTTCACTGGATAGCTTGGCTGAATCTGATGAAGTGATCTTGGAGGCTGCATAGCTGAATCCCATCATTTCAGAGCTCAAAACCTTGGGTGCCCTTTCTCTCCAGGGGCGCTCAACCTCACCAGACTTAGCCATTTTTAACATTTCTTCATCAACTCTCTTCTACAGATGATCTCATCAAATCTGGTGACTCGGAGCTCGGATTGGCTGATGGTTGGGCTTGTCATGAAGCTGACAAGATTTTGAAAGGGGTCTTCTGGGAGTCACTTCACCAAAAGGTTAGATTTAATACTCCAAAATCTTGGGCGCCTATTTGCTTCTGGGGCGCCCATTTGCTCCAGACTTAGAATATTTTCATTTGATTTCATCTTCAAACTTTGAATCTTTATCTTATACCTTCAACTCTGATCTGTATTTTCTGGAAATCGGCCAGTCAAATGTCCTGACGAAGATATCTGCTGCGAAGCTGTTTGAATTATGGAGAGATTGAACATTTTAGCAAACCCTAACTGTTGGATTTGTCCCTTCAAAAAGTTGGGCGCCCTTCTTCACCAGGGGCGCCCAAAGTTCCTAGACTTAGTCAAATTTTGGTGATTTTCATGTTTTTTATTCTGACTTCTATTTGGATCCTCCCTGTTTGATCTCGAATCCGGACGACTGGATGATCCGATGACTGCACTGTTGGATTCGTTGCGGAGCTGGAAGAAACTGAGCAACTTTGCTTGGAGTCTTAAACCCTAATTTTGACATTTAATGCCCTAAAAAGATGGATCCCTATTCCCTCTGAGGGCGCCCATGACAAGCAGTGTTAGAATATTTTTCACAGTTTTCAACTTCTTTCCTCATTCTTCATGCTTGCTCACCAACTTATCTTTTGTTCAGAGCTTTGAGTGTTGAATCTGACACCTGACAGCTGACTAACCTCCATTGATGACCTTGGAGCTCCTGATATGCTCTAAAAAAGCAAAATAGACCCACTAGGGAAAAACTGATCTTTTTGATATTCTAACTGTACCAACCTGATATGGAAGTATTATGAGCCAATCAAAATTAGTTTGGAACCTATCGGACCAACTTTCTATTTTTAGAAAGTTTTTCCAGTATCTGTTTCAAAAGAAACCCAAAAAACCCAGAAAAAGTTACCATTTTTAGGAAATTTCTAAAAATAGCAGTTTTCCTAAAAAGTAGGGATGAAAAACTAAGATCTGGGTTTTGTAGATTAGGTCGCTCTGAGCAGACCCAAATCGTTAGATTTTGGAAATTTTACATTTTAACCCCTCATGCAAGACATGCACACCCAAATTTTGACCTTTTTGACAGTTTTAACAAGACTTTTACTCATTTCTTCAAAATGTATAAGTGTAACAAAAATTTTAATTTTGTGGTACAACACTAAGAAACCCTTGTTTGTGACCAGCACGTGTGATGTTTGGTTGTTGGACTTTGGGTGCTGGGAAAGGAGGCTTACGCATTGGAGAAACAAGTGTTTTGAACATCATTTCTTTGGGTGTTGGTCGCAGCTATCAAAGAGCCTCTTGCTGCTATTTAAAGGGCCCTGTCAAGATTGCAAACTCCTATTCCAGGTCTGATATTACATTGTATTATTCTAATATAAAACAAAAAAATGAATGCCTATGTTGTTATTTGCAATCTCTATTCAAAAAGGCTTTAGTATCTTGTGTTACTTGTTCTTGCAATCTTCTATTTATGTTGTATACACCTGAAACATATTTAAAACAAATATAAAACATCATTGAACAAGCAAAATAAGAAACAAATAATTTCAAAAAAAATCAGAGCTAGATGTTACACCATGTGAGCTTTTACAAGTGCTATAGGGATTTAGGGTTGCTTAAGACATCTAAGAAAAATACCCTCAAAGGAACTTCTGAATAAGACATCTACAAGGATTATATATCTACTTGCAATTTTTCGAAGGCAGGTTCGAGTGTTTTTAGTTGTCAGCTCAGGAAAGGTACCCTCTTTCAAAATTCAATAATAGAGTGTTCCATAATAGTTGATAACACTTCTTTGACCTTATCTTGTATTGAGGGTTGCATAATTGTATGGACAAGGAATGCGAAATATTTTGAAGGATCTTGAGGAGATATAAAGGAAGCCGCACTTGCCATTGCATCCACATGTTGATTATCTTTTTCGAGGGATAATATCAATTGTATATGAATCAAAGCTGTCTAAGAGGGTCATTATGCAATCCTTATATTTTGATCATTTGTCATGTTTCGCTTGATACGATCCATTTATTTGCTTAATGACTAATTGTGAGTCACCAAATATCTTAATCTTCTAAACTCTGAGAGTTACAGCAACGCGTATTCCAGCGATAAAAGCTTCATACTCTGTTGTGTTGTTTTTGCATAGGAAGTTTAAGTGGTAAGACAAGGGAATAAGCTTTCATGAAGGTGGGAATAGAATAATCCCTATGTTAGAGCCTGTTCTACACTTAGAGCCATAAAAATATAACTCCCATTTATTGATTTCAATCATCAACACATTATCATCAGGGAACGAGCCAATGTTATATGATGATAATGGTGAAGGAACTTCGGCTAAATGGTCAGTCAAGGCTTGTCCCTTAATTGATTTTTGTAAGAAAAATTTAAGGTCAAACTCAATTAACATTACTGATTTCGATAAGTGTCTTGATAAGTCTGTTTTATTGAAGAGATGTTTTAAAGGGTCGAACTTAGTCACCACATGTATTTCAGAATTAAGTAATGTCTCAACTTACTAGTGCCAATCACAAGGGCTAAGCATTCTTTCTAGAGTTGTGTATTGAGTTTCATAATCAATCATTGTCCTACTAATGTATAAACGAGATGCTCTTTAAAATCTTCATCTTCTTGAGCCAACAACGCTACAAGAGCATGGGAAGATGCCAATATATAAAAAATGAAAGATTTTCCTTGAATTGTTGGTCGTAACATGGGATTGCTGGATAAGTATTCTTTTAACCCTTCAAAGGCTTTCTTACAATCTTCATTCCAATTAAATTTTGTTTCATTTTTTAGAAGACGAGTGAAAGGTAAAGTCCAATCTGCCAAAGATGCAACAAAGCGGCAGATAGCTTAAATTTTTCCTTGCAAACTATGCAGTTGCGAAATATTTCTAGGAGGTGGAATGTTTATGATAACACCAATTTTATTTGACGCTTTCCACTTTCAACCCCAAAAACACAATTTTTTTGATTCAATCTCATGTTATACTTGCAAGTACATTCAAAGATTTTTCGAAGAATATTAACATTGTCTTCAGAAGTCAAGGATTTTATGAGGATGTCATCAACATAATCTTCCAAGATTTTGTGTATGTAATCATGAAATATTAATGTCATAGCTCCTCGATATGTTGTGCCAGCATTCTTTAATCCAAAAGGCATTACAACCCAACAAAATATTTCCCAAGGTGTCGTGAAGGTTGTCTTGTGTTGCTCTTGAGGGTTGATGAAAATATGATTATATTTTGAAAACCCATCCATGAATTATAATAGAGCATGGTCCACAGTTGAATCAACTATCATGTCAACATTAGGAAGGGGAAATCATCTTTTAAAGATGCTTTGTTAAAATCACAAAACTCCATACACATCCTACTACGATTATCAGGTTTAGCCACTACTACAATATTTGAAATCCATGGTGAATAATCTATAGGTCGAATAAAACCAGCTTCTAAAAGCTTCTAAATTTTAGCTTTGATCAACAAAGCTATTTTAGGATTCATCTTACGTATCTTTTGTCTCAATGGTTTAGCATCATTTTCTAGGACTATGTTGTGCATCACGATCTTAGGGTCACTACCGGGCATGTCCGAATATTTCCAAGGAAATATTTTAGGAGATTCTTGTAATAATGTTGGGTGACTTGATTGTTCATCATCATCAAGGTATTTTCCTATTGGAATCACTTTTTTTTCATTAGATACATTGGCCATTGGCACATTGATTGTATCTCCTATAAATAATGCACTTTGATTTTGATTTTCTGATATTTGTTCATCTTCTTTCTCTTCATTGTCACCTGCTTCTTAATTATCTGCAAAGGATTTTGTGCACTTAAAGCATGACAACTTTGTTGCTTGTGATGATACATTCGCAGATGATCATAGACTCCTAGAAACTATGCTATAGCTTCATCATTGTGAAATTGATCCGAAGTCATATCCTTACTTTTCATGTCTATCAATTCAAGATACTTCAATGTAAGAGTTGTTTTAGGAATATCTTTCATGACAATGTTGACATTAAGTGAAGGCTTTTTTGATGCTTTTGTAATTTTTTAAGGACAATATCCGAGACCTCTCGTGCTCTCTTGCGGATAAGGTATTATAGGAACATGAATGTCTTTCCCATTCACACCACATCCTTTTCAATTGTAACCTAATTTTTTTATGAGTTAATATCCTTTTCCATAAATCTCATTCATTTCCTTTGATGTTGGTGGTGGGTCATAATTGTTTTCTTCAAACTTGGTTGTGTAATTGTTGTCTTCTTGAATGCATGTTAAATCTTCACCATTTGATGGTTCTTCCATGTGTTGCGTTGACATTATTGTATTCTCTTTGCCTTTTTATTCCTCCACTTTTGTTGAAATGTTGTATTCTCCCATGAACGAAGTTGTGAAGTTTAATGAACCCCAATCATCTTCCAATAATTTCAACCCTTTTTCAATCTCTTGTTTCTCTTCTTTCGTTGGTTCTATCTTTGAAGTTGGAATTAATGTCTTTAGAGGACTTGTCATTCCTTTCTTAATTTGTAAGCAACTTTCAGGATCGAGATCTATTTCAATTTTGTACACTTTATGGTTATAGACATACTTCATGATACGATGAAGAGTCGAAGGTACTGCATGCATCTCATGAATGTTGGCAAAACAAGGATAGACAACTGAGAGGGGGGGTGAATCAGTTTTGACATAAACTTAAACTTTTCTTATTTAACTTAACTTAATCTTAGATCTAATGAATAAACAATTAACGACAAACAATTAACACATCAGAGAGACAAATAACACAAAGATTTTTTTTACGTGGAAACCCTATTAGGGGAAAAACCACAGTGGATGTTAGTCCACAAGATTATACTCTGTTAAAAGTATAATGAGAAATGATAAGGGAAATGCACATGCATTCATGCACACTGCCTAGAGCTCACTGCTCAAATACAAAAGAGGACTTATTTTCCAACAATACAGAATAGGATTAAAATCCAAAGAATACAAACTGAGAAAATAGCTTCTGCACAAGCCTTATTATAGTTCCAATTAAGCTCAAAAAAACTTCTTCACACTTTGCTCAATCTTCTTCACTCTCTACTCTGCAATCGAATGATAGAAACACTATTAGCACATTTACACTTTCTCTAGAATACATTCACACTTATGCACACCCTAACTTCACTCAACCAATCGCTCTTATATATCTGCAACATTAGATTTCATCGCAACTTAGTTGGCTAGAAAAATAAAACATATTTGCAATGCCGGCTCAAATTCACAAATAAATTGTTTAATGCAAATTGACCAAGGTCGGCCACAACATAGTGGAGACCCAAATTAACATCTCCAATACAAAAATACTTTAATTAATTTCACCACAAAGATCCACAACACGTTACCATCAACATGTCGGCCAGGAACATGAAAAACCAAACATGCACAAGAAAAGATCTTCAACCACGAGCTCTCTGAGTAATGTGGACTTACCACAAAGATAGAGAATGATCTAGAGACATCTAAGAACACCAAGAAACAACAGAGAAACATATGCAACAACTGACATTAACAAAATAACACAATCTTCATTCAGGAACACTGACAGAGACCATAGAAACACTATCAGACCACAACCCAATCAAAACTTCACGCGGACCTCTGAAACTTCTGATAGATGATCTAGAAACACTCAACAATAAACCCTTTAATCCACACCAACTAATATTTAGCGTACAGAACATGATACCTTCATGACCTGCACAGTTCCACTAGAAACCTAGAACACTTTCTCTTACAATTTTCTCAATATCCTCGACATATATAGCAACTGATATACCAAATGCTAATAGTGTTGACATCAATGACAACCACATATCAGCAACCATATCCACAACATCCAACAATCCCCCGCTTTGGCATTGATGGCAACACATGATGTGAAAAATACCATCAACCCAACACACTCACAGTTTCTTCTCCACTTCTCCGCTTGAAAGGATTTTTCACATTACACTTCTCCCCCTTTGACATCAATGGACAAGGTAACAATGACCTTTCCATATACACGCTCCGAACCACATATCTACATCTTTTAGTTCTTGTTAGGAGGGGTAATCACCCCTAGCATTCCTCTGAGATACTCAAAACTATCCTTGGGCAATGACTTAGTAAATATATCTGCAATTTGTTCTTTGGTAGGCACATATTCCAGTCTGACTTCTTTCTCATTCACTTTCTCCTTCAAGAAATGAAACTTGATTGATATATGTTTAGTCTTAGAGTGTAGCACCAGATTCCTTGAGATATTTATTGCACTTGAGTTGTCACAGTATATGGAAATAGGTTCTTCATATATCACCCTGATATCTCTCAACATCTATTTCATCCATATCACTTGAGTACAATTATTGGCAGCAACAATGTATTCTACTTCAGCAGTAGATAAAGAAATTAAATTTTTCTTTTTACTTAACCAGGATACCAGCTTCTTCCCTAGGAAGAAAGTACCACCACTAGTACTTTTCCTGTCATCTACACCACCAGCCCAATCCACATTAGTATATGCACACAAAGTGAGATCATCATCCTTTGGATACCAAAGTCCAAAGTCGACTTTTTCTTTTAGATATCTAAAAATTCTCTTGATAGCAGTTACATGTGATTCTTTTGGATCAACTTGAAATCTATCAACCATACATACAACATTCAAAATGTATGGTCTAGTCTGAGTTAAATAGAGCAATCCACCAATCATTGACTTGTATCTAGTTTGATTTTCCTTAGGAGATTCATCATTCTGTGTCAACTACATTCGGTCACCATAGGGGTACCAATAGGTTTGGAGTCACCCATTCCAAACTTCTTCAATAGCTCTTTCACATATTTGGACTGAGATATGAAAATTCTTTTGTCCAACTGTGTAACTTGCAATCCCAAAAAGAACTTCATCTCTCTAATCGTACTCATCTCAAATTCACTCTTCATTTCATCAGCAAACTTGACACATAGATTATCATCTCCTCCAAAAATGATGTCATCAACAAAACTTCTATAATTAGCTCCTTATCATTATCTAATTTGAAGTATAAGTTGCTATCAACAGTACATTTAGTGAATCCAAGCTTTAGTATGTATTTGTCCAATCTAGCATACCAGGCTCTAGGGGCTTGCTTAAGTCCATACAGAGCTTTCTTCAATCTGCAAACCATATATCCCTTGTCTATTAGCTAAAATCCATCCGGCTGTTCAATGTACACTTCTTCTAGTTCTCCATTCAGAAATGCAGACTTCACATCCATTTGATACACTTTGTAATCCTTGTATGCAGCATAAGCAAGAAATAATCTAATAGCTTCAATCCTAGCGACAGGGGAAAAGGTTTCTTCAAAATCAACACCTTCCATTTGAGAATACCCTTTACATACCAGTCTTGCTTTATTTTGGACCACTTCACCTTGTTCATTCAGCTTGTTCCTAAACACCCATTTAGTACCAATCACATTTTTGTCTTTAGGTCTTGGAACCAGTAGCCATGTGTCATTCTTTTCAATCTATGTCAGCTCTTCCTTCATAGCTTCCAAATAGTGTTCATCAAGTGACAAGCTTTAGTGACATTTTTAAGTTCAATCTTGGAGATCAAACAATACTCTTCTGCAATCTTTCTTCTAGTTTGCACTCCTTTATTCTTATCTCCTATAATTTGACTTTCATAATGATTTAGCCTTACATACCTTGGAGTTTCGGGACTTTCACGATCTTCTGGTTCTTTTGTTCTTTCTTCTGCACTTGCACTTGTCTGTGCTTCCTAATTTAGTTGATTTACCAGAATGACTTGGGGTTGTTTTACTGGAACATATGGAATAATCTGAAGTTGATTTGGTGTCTTAACATTTTTCCCTTTGTTTGTATTGTCTTCATCTAAATCATATCCACAATATTTGGATGATTTAGCAGAATCCTCATCAACTCTGACATTTGCACTTTCAACCATCTTTCTCAATCTTTTGTTATAGCACAGGTACACTTTTCTTTTAGTGGAGTAACCTAGGAAGATTCCTTCATCACTTCTTCCATCAAATTTTCCTATATCATCATCTCTCCTGATATAACACTTGCTTCTAAAGATCTTAAAATACTTAACACTAGGCTTGTGACCAAACCATAACTCATAAGGAGTCTTACCAGAATTACCATTAACATTTACCTGGTTCAAAGTATACACAGCAGTGCTTACCGCTTCACTCCAGTACATCTACGACATTTCTTTCCATCATCATTGTTCTGGCAACATCCAGAATTGTTCTATTCTTTCTCTCTGCAACTCCATTTTGTTGAGGGGTTCAGGGAGCAGATAACCGTCTTTTGATTCCATGCTCTTCACAAAAAGAGTTGAACTCCCTAGAGGTGAACTCACCACCTCTGTTAGATCTCAGGCACTGAATTTTCAAACCTTTCTCATTTTTTGCCACACCTTTAAAACTTTTTAACTTTTCAAATGCTTCACATTTTTCTCTTAAAAAGGAAACCCAAATCATTCTAGAGTAATCATCAATAACCAGCATAAAATATCTTTCTCTATGAATACTTTTGACTCTAGAGGGACCACAAAGGTTAGTATGTAGCAACTCCAACAAATTATTTGAATGAAACTGTTTGCTCCAGAAAGATACTCTAGTTTGTTTACCCGTTTGACATTCCTTGCAGATTATATTAGCAGGCTTCACTAACCTAGGCAGATCTCTTACTGCTTGCGTAGAACTTATCTTGATAATGTTGTCAAAGTTTACATGACACAACCTCCTATGCCACAACCAGCTTTCATCTACTTGAGAAATTAAACAACTCCCACTAGCAGTATTCAGATGAAAAATTGTACCTTTTGTTTGTTTGCTTGTTGCAATCATATTCCCAGAACTTCCATGTATCTTGCATCTTCCATCTTTGAACTGAAGATCATAGCCGTTGTGCACCATCTGTCCAACACTCAACAAATTGTGCTTCAAGCTTTCAACATAAAGAACATCATCAATGTTATCCTTACAGCCAAGACAAATAGATCCTCTACCATGAATCACACCAACATTGTTATCTCCAAATCTTACAACCCCACTGTCATAATTCTCTAGACTCACAAATTTTCTTTTATCACCGGTCATATGATGTGAGCATCCACTATTAATGACTCACTCATTTTTTTCTTCAACTCAGGCTGCAAGAGCCTTTTCATCTTTAGCAGATTTAGTAGCCACAGGATTATCTTCAATGGTGGCAGTGAAATCCCATTCATCTTCATTTCCATTGTCTTTATCAGACTCATCATCAATCACTGCTTCTTCAACAAAGTTACATCTTTTTTGGAATCTAGACTTCTTAGGCTTAGATCTAGGAACTCTTTTAGGATACCTTGATGCAAAATGAAATATTTTACTGCATGAAAAACATTTAATAGGCAATACATCTTCATACTTACCTTTTCCTCTCCCTTCTTGCTTTGCAATTAGTGCTTCCAGTTCTTCTACCTCTCTTTCTTTATCTTCAAGCTGTTTCAGTTATTCATCATACTTGGATATCTTTCTAGAACTCTCTCTCAAACTATATCTTTGCCTGTTACTTCCGGATATAGTGGCCTTGAATGCAGATTCAGTCTTTAGTGTAGTTTCACCAAATTCACTTATTTCAAAAGAAGCAAGCTTCCTGATCAACGTGTCTCTTGTCATCTTGTTTACTGATCTGAACTCATCAATAGCATGAACCTTCATTTTGTAGGATGGAGGCAAGGATCTGAGTACTTTAGCCACAATTTCATCCTCATCCACAGAACCACCAGTACATTTAATACGCATCACTATTTCATTTACTCTCTGCATAAACGAAGTGATATTTTCATCTTCACCCATCTTCAAATTCTCATACTTGCCTTTCAAGCTCTATAGCTTAGCCATCTTCACCTGTGCATCTCCTTCATACAAATGTTCCAGTTTCATCCAAATCTCATGAGCTATCTGCAAACCCATCACATTAGCCATCTTTGAATCTGTCAGAGCACTCACCAAAGCTTCAATAGCCCTAATATTATTTTTAGCATCTTTGATCTCATTAGCAATCGAGGGACCATTCTAAGGAATAGTATATGGATCTCTTGTAGTCTTCTAGAAAGCTTCACCAATACACCTTAAGTGACATTGCATCCTAACTTTCCACAGTGAATAGTTAGTGCCATCAAAACTCGGACTGTCCTTCTTGAATGTAGCCATCCTGGATCACCTCAAGCTTTTAGACTTCTTTAGAGGACCCTACTCTGATACCAATTGTTGGCAAAACAAGGACAGACAACTGAAATGGGGGGGGGGGGTGAATCAGTTGTGACAGAAACTTAAACTTTTCTTAACTTAATCTCAGATCTGATGAATAACCAATTAACCACAAACAATTAACATCGAGGAGGACAAATAACAGATATTTTTTTATGTGGAAACCCTATTAGGGGAAAAACCACGGTGGATGTTAGTCCATAAGATTATACTCTATTAAAAGTATAATGAGAAATGATAAGAGGAATGCACATGCATTCATGCACACTGCCTAGAGCTCACTGCTCAAATACAAAAGAGGACTCACTGTCCAACAATACAGAATAGGATTAAAATCCAAAGAATACAAATTGAGAAAATAGCTTCTACACAAGCCTGATTATAGTTCCAATTAAGCTCAGAAAACCTTCTTCACACTTTACTCAATCTTCTTCACTCTCTACTCTGCAATTGAATGATAGAAACACTATTCGAACATTTACACTTTCTCTGGCATACATTCACACTTATGCACACCCTAAATTCACTCAACCAATCGCTCTTATATATCCGCAACATGAGATTTCATCACAACTTAGTCAGCCAAAAAAATAAAACATATTTGCAATGTCAGCTCAAATTCACAAATAAATTTTTTAATGCAAATCTACCAAGGTCGGCCACAACATAGTGGAGACCCAATTAACATCTCCAATACAAAAATACTTTAATTAATTTCACCACAAAGATCCACAACACGCTATCATCAACATGTCGGCCAGGAACATGAAAAACCAAACATGCACAAGAAAAGATCTTCAACCACGAGCTCTCCGAGTAATGTGGACATACCACAAAGATAGAGAATGATCTAGAGACATTTGAGAACACCAAGAAAAAATAGAGAAGCATCTACAACAACTGAGATTAACAGAATAACACAAACTTCATTCAGGAACACTGACAGAGACCACAGAAACACTGTCAGACCACAACCCAATCAAAACTTTACGTGGACCTCTGAAACTTTCAGTAGATGATCTTAGAAAAACTCAACAATAAACCCTTTAATCCACACCAACTAATCTTTAGCGTACAGAACAGGATACCTTCATGACCTGCAAAGTTCCACTGCGAACCTAGAACACTTTCTCTTACAATTTTCTCAATACCCTTGACATATACAACAACTGATATACTAAATGCTAATAGTGTTGACATCAATGACAACCGCATATCAGTAACCATATCCATAACATCCCATAATGAATCCATGGTCTTCCTAAAAGAAGATTGTATGAAAGATCATGAGGCATAACATAGATAGGAGTTTGTAATGTAGCCTTTCCAACTATAATAGGAAAAGTGATCATACGAAGCGGTTGCTTTCCTATATTGTCAAATCCTCGAATTGATAAGGAATCAGGTTCAATCCTTGACCCATCGATGTCAGGTTTATCCAAAAGGGTTACACTACACACATTAAGAGTTGAGCCATTATCAACAAGGGTTCATTTTATCCGTGTTCTATTGAAGATAGCTATTATCATTAAGGCTTCATATTTCTTTCTCGTTTCCAAGGGAGGTAACTCATGTTGATGAAAGGTTATGTCAATGTTAACCACATTCATTCCTTGAATTATAGCTGCCACATCACTTGGATTTGCACTAGAGGGAACCACAACTTGTTGCAAGGTTGTTTGAAGCATAATATGATAACTAGGTGAAGTTTGAATTAGATCCCATAGGGATATCTTTGTGGGAGTATTCTTAAGTTGTTCAACAAGATCATACTCCTTCCCACTATGCGAAGTCAAACAAGGAGAACTAGGCAAGATGGGTTGAGGCAATGGAAAGGATGTTTAATTTTTTTTTCTTGGTTGTGGATTATTTCTAGTGTTATATATATGAGCAACGGTGTTATAACTTGAAGTTTGTAAAACACTATTCTTAGGTGGGTAAAGGATGAGTTGAGGTTGTACAACATTAACTTCTCTTTGTTTCGGTTTGTTATAACAAACCTTAGTGGATGAACCTTGTGAGATGAAATATATAAGGGCTTCATCTAACATGTCAAGTCATCACTACTAAAGGGATTGAAGGATAGGTTAACTTCTAAAAAAGAGATTTGACATATTCAAATAACTATGCTTTCTCCAAGGGTTTCATCGGTTTATAGTTGTTTTGGTTTTTATTTTCTAATGAATGCCAAATGTAATCTAATCTTATCAGTCTATGAACTAATGTTCAAATGAAACAAAGGTGCAGTAATCTAATTCTATCCACAATTGAAATTGTAGTGTAGAAAAATGTATTTCTTTATAATTTCACACTTGTTTGGGCCCTCCCTGCTAAACTTAGACTTCTTTATGCCTTATTTGGTCCTATTTTGCATCCACGAGCCTTATTTAATGCATCTTTATGAGGATAATCCCAACACATATCTAATAACCAATCATAATTTAATGATTTTGGATTGTATCCAGACTTAGTGATCTGGGACTCATACGCCACCTTGGGCGTATGGGTCCCACCTAAGTTTTAGGGCCTGGTCCTTAATTTGGCATAGAACTTCACATTTCTTAAAATTTGTGTTCCAAGCTTAGGCTACTAGTACTCATATGCCCCAATTGGAATATGATACCCACTTAGCTTGGACCTATTTTAAATTCAAATTCTTTGTGGGATTTTATTCTCCTAGATCTGATGTCGGCTTGTAGTGTTGTAATTTCAAAAAAAATGGCATAAACAAGTATAAATACAAGGTTATTTCACATATTTTCTCCTAGCAATTTTCATGAGCAAGCATGATCTAAGCATCCAAGCATCCTAGCAATTCAAGATCATTCAAGAGAATTCAAGAGTTGATTATCAACAATTTTGGAGCTATATTCAAGAATCAAGCAACATGTCAAAGTCATCATGCATCATGTTTATTTTTGAGCTAACATTTATGATGTAGGTATTTCATGATTCAAGCAAGCATTCAAGTCAAGCTCCATAACATACAATTAAGAGTAAAGATCTACATTCATGCTAACCATTTCATACAAGATTGAAGCCTTTATTACAAAGGTTTGGTGAGTTGCAACATTCCATATTGTTCATTCATCATTCATCCATTCTATTTCATTTTATTTCAAGGTTTGATTACCAAAACGGGGTTTGACCAAGGAAAACCCCTATCCACTAATAAAACAATATTTTTGCCTCTCTTTGATGTTTGATTTGCAGATTTAGGTTGGAGATCCACTAAAGAGAAAGATTAGAAAAAGTTGTCAAAGTTGTCACCTTTCTTGCAAGATTACAAAAAGTCACCTACATGTCAAAATTCAGAGTTTCAGACTAAGAGATTGGAAGGGAGAGAAGATATAGGAGAACACTACAGGATATCAGAGTTTCAGATCAACCCTAATACTAGGATTAAATTTCCACTTGTGGCATATGAGTCCCAATATACTAGTTTCTAGACCTTTTCTATAGATCCTGGTTTACTAGTTGCAGATTTCGGTTTCAGCCCAAAACCCTAAATTGGGACTAAATTACCCCTACTGGCATATGAGTCCTAGTTTGCTTCAAAAGTCATAATTTTGGGATTGCAAACCTTGTCTTAAGCATCTTCAGTGTTCCAGGTGCACCTTTGTTCATGTAGTGTTCATTATTATGATTTTTCAATCTCACATTCTAGATTACATTGTTAGACTTGCATATCATTTGCATTTCTTTCTTTCTAAGCCTTTGCTTAGTGGTGAACCTCCTTTTGTCTTTAATCACACCCTAGGAGACCTTATAGCAAATCCTTTCTCTCAATTGTACCATTAGATTGGGATCTCTAGGGTTTCCATGAATAAAATAGAGTGAAATAGGGGAACCCTTTTTGTGTGTGTTCCATCTCCTAAAATGAAACCAAATTAAGCTAGATCTAATGAAATGAATGAAACAAAAACTCAGTAAACTAAAACAGATATCTAATAACAACAAAATGAAACATAGAAATGAAGCTTTCAATACTATAATATGCAGATTTAGGTCTGATATGGGACTAAATTGCCCAAATGGGTGAATAAGTCTCAGTTAGGGGTTTTGGAAGTTTCAAACAATAAATAATAGTCAACATAGATTCCAAAAACTTAGGTAAAACAACCTATATTGGGACTAAATCGCCCAGGTGGGTGAATGAGTCCCAAATTAGGGTTTTGACACTAAATTTAGCAAATTCTAAGTGAATGTTAAGGTTTCTAGTGTGTATATTGTCTTAACTATATGTAATTGCATAATTTCAGTGAAATTGAATGATTTAAGATGTAAAAAAGAATGCAACCTATATGCACTTTCACTAATGCAAGATTTAGAAGCTCTAAATGCAAATTAACTAATAAAAGATCTAATGCAAATTTAATGTAAGCTAGATCTAGGAAATAGGGGAAATAGGGTGTGTTCACCTTCTAGGAGATAGACAACTTTAGGGACCCTACTTCACACTTCTTTCATTAGGAAACCAAGATCCCTCAACCAATTGACTTGATTGAGGAATGGACTACGGTTAGGATGGTTTCCTTAGGTGTGATTAAAAGGGGGGTTCACCACTACGCAAATGCTTGGAAAGAAGAAAATGAAAGCAATATGCAACTTCTAACTATATGACCTAGAAAAAGAAACTTAAAATAAGAATAATAAATTGAGGATAAACAAAGAAGCACCTGGAAGGCTGGAGATGATTAAAAAAATTTAAAAACCTTGAATTTTTTAATTGCTAATGTGCACAAGGACTCGTACGCTAGACTGGGCGATTTATTCCTAGTATAGGCTTTCTGGGCAGAAATTGGAATCTCATAGTGACAAGTTAGAATGCACTAAAATCTGGTAAAATGCCTATACCAGGACTCATAGGCATAAGGTGATGACTTAGTCCCATTATGCCTTTCTGAAAAAGAAAGATTTGAAATTGTTCTCTTATCTCTACACTTCCTTCATATATCACTCAAACTTCACTTCTAAATCTAAACCTAGCAAAAATTTGTAAAACAAAATATTGTGTTGATTTGCTTATGGGGGGTTTTCCTCAGTAAAACCCCTAGTTTGATCATTAAACCTTGATAGAAATTATAGATCTTGAAAGGAAATGTGTGTGAAAGTCATAATCTTAAGTGTATTTAAGATTAAGAGATCTAAAGTGCAATAAAATTCTACTCTAATGTTCTCGAATAGGATGCATGAATGAAACATAAAGATGATGACTCACTTTGGGAGATCTCTAATCACCCTAATAAGCCATAAGAATGCATGTACCTTCATTTAGGTATAAAGTAGAATGACAATGGTGTTGAAGAAGACAACTGAGAGGGGGGTGAATCAGTTCTAACAAACTTTAACCTTTAAAAATTTTCACCAGAAATTAAATCAATCACAAATCCTTTATTCTGCTAATCTAATTAATCATTAAGTGCAAAGGACGAAACTGAACATCACACATACACAATAACACCAGATTTATGTGGAAAACCCAATAAGGAAAAAACCATGGTAAGGATTAGCTCACAATATAGAGAATATAAAAAACAATTACAAAGGCTCACTGTCAAAATAGAACTCACTATCCATATTAGGATTCACTATCCAAACAAGGGTTAACCACCCGAAGTACTCATTGCCACACAGATACAAAGAAGATAGAAGAGATATGTTATAGAGAGAAGACAATCTCAATGCAATAGAGATTTCCACCACAATTTGCTCAAACTCTTGCAGACATTCTTGAATGATAGAGTACACCTTCAACTCACTACCTCCAGAAACTCAACATTTAGATATCGCAATGATCTACACCAACTCGCATTACTTACACACTAATTCACATCTATCTCACATTTATCTTTCTTTATTTCTTTACATTTCCCTTTTCCACAATATCACATCCTATATTTATTCCATCTTTAACTTTGAAACATATCCAAAGTCACCCATACACGATTTGCATTTACAAATTCAAATTAGGTTGGCGCAAAAACATTCTAGAGTGGATTTAGAATGAGGGCGACCTAATCACACACTTCAACATGCTTCCATAAGTTATGAAAGTAGTGTTAAACACAAGGTCAACCAAACCAATGTTAAATACATAAATCAATTAAGCACACACAACCTTAGCATGGTCCAATCCTTCCAGATAACAAAATTATCTTCAACACGATCATAACACCTTAAATCCATAACTACAAGTCATAAGACTTGAACAATAAGAAATACAGAGCAACTACAATTCTTCTGGATCTCAACCACATACCATGAAAAACATAGTTCACAACTAGTGAACATAACTCACACTATACAATGATCTAGAAGCCCAAATCTTAGATAGAGCAACTTCTAACAACCATGATCAACATATTTGAACCACATGAACATAGGACAAAATATTGGAGCAAAACTAGAAGCAACAAATGAACACCTCCAACCTTTCTTCATTACAATTTTCACAATATCCTCAACATATACAGCCAATAACCATTATCCATGACATTAATGACAACAACAACTAGTTTAGAACTAGTTAACCAATTGACATCAATGACAACACCATCATCCTAAATCCTTCATACTTGCAATAATCTGCCCCTTTGTCATTGATGGCAACACATGATGTGAGAAACCATCAAAGACAACACACTTTCTCATGATTTTACTTTCTCCCCCTCAGTAGATATTATTTTTACATCTTTCTCTCTTCTTTTATTTTCACATCTTTCTCTTCTTGGATGTTGTGGATGTGTTGCTGATATGTGGTTGTCATTGATGTCAACACTCTAAGCATTTAGTGTATCAATTGTTGTATATGTCAAGGATATTGAGAAAATTCTAAAAGAAAATGTTTTGTGTTCCTAGTAGAACTGTGCAGATCATGATGGTGTCATGTTTTGTACGTTGAAGATTAGTTGATGTGGATTAAAGGGTTTATTTCTGAGTTTATCTAGATCATCTACCAGAAGTTTCAGAGGTCCTCGTGAAGTTTTGAGTACATTGTGGTCTGACAGTGTTTTGCCGGTCTTTGTCAGTGTTCCTGAATGAAGATTGTGTGATTCTGGTTATCTCGATTGGTGCGGATGTTTCTCTATTGTTTCTTGGTGCTCTCAAATGTCTCTAGATCATTCTCTATCTTTGTGGTACGTCCACATTAATTGTGTGCTCGTGGTTGAAGATCTTTTCTTGCGCATATTCAGTTTTTCATGTTTCTAGCCGACATGTTGGTGGTAGCATGTTGTGGATCTTCAAGCTGAAATTAATTAAAGTCTTTTCGTATTGGAGATGTTAATTTGGGTCTCCACTATGTTGTGGCCGACCCTGGTGGATTCGCATTAAAAGTTTATTTGTAAATCTGGGCCGACATTGCAAATATATTTTATTTTTATTGGCCGATGAAGTTGTGATGAAATCTCATGTAGTGGATATATAAGGGCAATTAGTTCATTGATGAAGATGATGCTTTGTGAGTTCCCATGTGTGTATGTTCGAATATCATTCGATTGTAGAGTAGAGTGTGAAGAAGTTTGTGCGAAGTGTGAAGAAGTGTTAAGCTTAAATGGAACTGTAACTAGGCTTGTAGAGAAACTATTTTCTCAGTTCATACCCTCCGGATTTTTAATCCAACTCTGTTGGGCAGTGAGCCCCTTTTGTAATTGAGCAGTTTGCTCTAGGCAGTGTGCCTGAATGCATGTGCATTCCCCTTATTATTTCTCACTATACTTTTAGCAGAGTATAATCTTGTGGACTAACATCCACCATGGTTTTTCCCCTAACAGGGTTTCCACATAAAAAATCTCGGTGTTCTTTGTCTCTCTCATGTGTTAATTGCTTGTGGTTAATTGTTTATTCATCAGATCTGAGATTAAGGTTAATTTAGAAAAGTTCAAATTTTTGTGACAACTGATTCACCCCCCCCCTCTCAGTTGTCTGTCCTTGTTTTTCCAACAATTGGTATCAGAGCCTGTTCCTTTGAAGAAGTCTAAAAGTTTGAGGTAATCTGGGATCTCAACATTCATGAAGGACAGTCCTAGATTTGATGGCACTAACTATTCACTGTGGAAGATTAGGATGCAATATCACTTAAGGTGTATTGGTGAAGCCTTCTAGAAGATCACAAGAGATCCATATACTATTTCTCAGAATGGCCCTCTATTGCTAATTAGATAAAAGATGTTGAAAGTAATATTAGGGCTATTGAAGCTTTAGTGAGTGCCCTGATAGATTCGGAGATGGCCAATGTGGTAGGTCTACAGACAACTCATGAGATTTGGACGAAACTGGAAACTTTGTATGAAGGAGATGCACAAGTGAAGATGGCTAAGCTACAACGCTTGAAAGGCAAGTATGAGAATCTAAAAATGGGTGAAGATGAAAATATCACTTCTTTTATGCAAAGAATAAATGAGATAGTGATGGGTATTAAATGTGTCGTTGGTTCTGTAGATGAGGATGAAATTGTGGCTAAAGTACTCAGATCCTTTCCTCCCTCCTACAAAATGAAGGTTCATGCTATTGAAGAGTTCAAATTAGTAAACAAGATGACAAGAGATAAGTTGATCGGGAAGCTTGTTGCCTTTGAGATAAGTGAATTTGGTGAATCTACACCAAAGACTGAATCTGCATTCAAGGCTACTGTATCCAAAAGTAGCAGGCAAAGATATAGTCCGGGATAGAGTTCCAAAAAGATATCCAAGTATGATGAAGATTTGAAACAGCTTGAAGATAAAGAAAGAGAGGTAGAAGAACTGGAAGCACTGCTTGCAAAGCAAGAAGGAAGAGGAAAGGGTAAGTATGAAGATGTATTACCTATTAAATGTTTTTCATGCAGTAAAATAGGTCATTTTGCATCAAGATGTCCTGAAAGATTTCCTAGATCTAAGCCTAAGAAGTCTAGATTCTGAAAGAGATGCTACTTTGCTGAAGAAGCAGTGACTGATGATGAGTCTAATAAAGATAATAGTAAAGAAGATTGGGCTTTCATTGCTACCATTGAAAAAATCATGTGGCTACTGAATCTCCTAAACATAAAAAATCTCTTGCAGCTCAAGTTGAAGAAAAAGATGAATGGGTCATTGATAGTCGATGCTCACATCATATGACTGGTGATAAAAGAAAATTTATGAGTCTAGAAAAGTATGACAGTAGGGTTGTAAAATTTGGAGATAACAATGTTGGTGTGATTCATGGAAGAGGATCTATTTGCCTTGGTGGTAAGGATAACACTGATGATATCCTCTATGTTGAAGGCCTAAAGCATAACTTGTTGAGTGTTGGACAGATGGTTCACAAGGGATATGATCTTCAGTTCAAAGATGGAAGACGCAAGATACGTGGAAGTTCCAGGAACATGATTGCAACAGGAAAGCAAACAAAAGGTAATATTTTTCACCTGAATTCTGCTAGTGGAAGTTGTTTAATTGCTCAAGTAGATGAAAGTTGGTTGTGGCATAGGAGATTGTGTCATGTAAAATTTGACAACAGTATCAAGATAAGTTCTACTCAAGCAGTAAGTGATCTACCTAGATTAGTGAAGCCTGCTAATGTAATCTGCAAGGAATTTCAGATGGGTAAACAAACTAGAGTCTCATTCCAAAACAAACAATTTCAGTCAAATAAT
The DNA here is from genome assembly GCA_007258455.2 of Sequoia sempervirens. Classification (NCBI taxonomy): domain Eukaryota; kingdom Viridiplantae; phylum Streptophyta; class Pinopsida; order Cupressales; family Cupressaceae; genus Sequoia; species Sequoia sempervirens. The sequence continues at coordinate 39,507 of VDFB02125717.1, read as the reverse complement.
TTGTTGGAGCTGCTACATACTGACCTTTGTGGTCCCTCCAGAGTCAAAACTATTCATGGAGAAAGGTATTTTATGCTGGTTATTGGTGATTGCTCTAGAATGATTTGGGTTTCCTTTTTGAGAGAAAAATGTGAAGCACTGGAGAAATTCAAAAGTTTCAAGGCTATGGCAGAAA
>VDFB02125717.1:0-39232 GCA_007258455.2 Sequoia sempervirens | reverse complement strand
TGAATAATTACAAGCACAAAGTCTTGTAGATCACTCAACCAGAACATGCAAGAGCATGAATGATTACAAGCACAAAGTCTTGTAGATCATTCAACCAATGATAAACAAAAATAACAATGAAATCTAAATAATAGATGTAACACAAAGTTTACATCAACTACTTAGAGTCTTTTAGATTCTTTGAACTAATCACTACCAAATCAGATTAACTCACAAAAGTATCGAATCCAACGCAAAGTTTGGCTTGCAATCCTTTCCTTTATTAATCGAATCTCATTCACAAAGCATGAACGCAAAGTTTTACAAATTTGCTTACAAAAGGGCAGCACTTCGTTGCAAAAGACTAAAAGATAATATACAATGAAAATCCCTCACATTATATAGAAAGAGGGATGAGCAAAAGAAGGAAAGAGATTGAGAAAATTAAGGAAAGTTAGGTAAGCGATTTTAGGAGATCTCACCTAACTTTGACCAAAGTCAAAGTGTAATTTGTTTTGAAAATATTACATCTTTGATCTTGGTGTAATTACAATTTACAAAAAGACATTCGAAAATGTCGAGAAATATTTACAAGATGCATAATGGGATGAACCGGAAATTTCTAACACTGGAGAACAGGAAGCTTCTTCATGTTTCTTTGCTTGGGCGCGGAGTCTTCATACTTCTTCCTGGTCTCCTATATGAACTTTTTATTTGGAAGAACCACGATCAAAGGACATCACCTTCGGAATCACTTGACGAGATCTGGAGAGAAACTGCAAGGATGGTGAATCAACAGGCGTTAGCAGAAAAAGCAGAATTGGGAAGCGTGAAGTGAGAAACGAGCAACTAGGCACGAAAAATGATGCAAGAGCGAAGAAATGGGGTTCGGAATGGAAATAGAGGGAGTTTGAAGAGACTAAGATAAAAACTGCCAAAAGTGTAAAGGTGCTAAAATTCAGCTCCATTGCACAAAAAATGACTAAGTCTGGAAGAAAAGTGCAAAGGTGCTAAAATTCAGCTCCATTGCACAAAAAATGACTAAGTCTGGAAAAGATTGGCAGAAAGTGGGGTCTAACTAGAATCCAGTAGCTCTTACATTTTTGGAGATTCCAATCTTTGATGCAGAGGCGCGAAAAAATGGCGCTCCTGCATTTCTCAGAGTTAGAATTTATTTCAACATGTTCAACATGTCAGGGCGCTAAATTTTAGCACTTCTGCATCTGAGACATGATTTTGGAAAATGGATGTAATGGTGAATGAAAACAGTGCTCGAGGTTTGCAAAGTGTTTGTCTGCACGGAGTTGCCATTGAAATTGGAGAATAAAGAGAAAGCAAGGGTAACAACTTACAAAGATGAAACGCGAAAAACGCTGGAGAGGGATGTCGAAAAAACTCAAAAAACGTATTTGCAATTTGAAGAAAACTCGCTCAGCATGAAGAAAAGAAAGCAAAAGATCATAACAATGAAAATGGCTAATTAAAACACCTTTAAGTGAAAGAGAAAATCGAAAATCTAACTCAAGTCGAGCAATAAATTTAGGCACAAAAAGTGGCACGATTGACGAAAAATGCGAAAATCATGAAGAAACGTGCCAGGGCCAAAAAAGTTTAAGTGTCAGGAAAAAGTGTAATGGTGCTAAAATTTAGAGCTATTACATTTTGGAAAAAGTTCACTTTCATGCAGGGGCGCTAAATTTTAGCGCCCTTGCATTTTCCAGACTTAGCCAATTTTGGCTTCAGGGCAGGAGCGCACTTTTTCAGTGCCACTGCATTTTTCACAATTCACTAAGTACGAACAGTGAGACTTCACGAAGGAGCTCGTTTCAAAGGTCTTCGCGAGGCGAACATGGGGGAATGCTCGAATTGACTATTCGAGACTTCAGAACGCATTTCGAGGTGGCTTGAAAATCACTTCGTTATGTGTACTTGAACTTCACAAATCCTAGGAAACGGACAAGTTTCGTAGGGGGCTTATCCATGGAACGAGCGCTGCTAGATTCCGTGATAACACACAGTTTTCATAATCGAACCTTTTATTTGTTAACAGATACATCTGTTAGACACAGATTGTAGTAATATGTCATTTCACTTACTAAAGAATGCATCCCTTCAGATTTGACCCAAGGCCTTAATGATCTTTGATTTGATTATTTCGAATTTCCTCCTTTAATGATCAGTTTAACATATTCTCAGTTACGTTTCCCTTTTTAATAAATACGATGTTTAGAAATCTGTTGGGAAATCACTTAAGAGACGTGTTAAGTAGCTTTTAGAGTTTACGTCTCTTTAAGAGACTTTTTAACAAATATCATTTGTTTAGAAGGAATACGTCCTTTCAAAAAACACGACTTTTAGAAAGAATACAGCCATTTAAAAAGCACGACTTTTAGAAAGAACACAGCCATTTAAAAAGCACGACTTTTAGAAAGAACACAACCATTCATACTTGCATCCATTGAGATTTAAAAATACGTCTCTTCAAAATCGCACCCTTTCATCTGTTAGCATGTCGCGCCCTTTCAATTTTTATGCATGTCGCGCCCTTTCAATTTTTATGGATGTCGCGCCCTTTCATTTTATAAGCATGCTTGAATCTGATTATTCCTAACACTTGTTAAATAATTTAATCAGATTTGATTTATCATACTAGATTTCAATTTGTAACTCTTATTTTTTATTCAAACTTTGTACTTTATTTTTAATTCGGGCCTTATTGCATTTTTCGATTTTTGAAAAGAAAAGAAATTTCTCAACACAACACGAATAATGTACTCTGTTCTGATGTTAAGATGAAGTTGGCGATCTGAGCACGTATCTGTTCAATCTGGAGTAGAATATCTGAAGATGATCTAAACAGCATCAATCTGACAATGATTACTTCTACTTCAGCCTGCACTTTTATTAAACGGGATTTTTTCCTTCATTAAGCTCATCAATTATTTCAATAATCTGATTAAACTAAACCAAGTCTTGACATTAAAGATTTGTCCTGACATCAATGACAATACTTCTAACAAAATCAACCAGATATTGTCTACAGATTGAAGAAGACTTTATATGGATTGAAGCAAGCTCCTAGAGGTTGGTTTGCAAGGTTAGACATATATTTCACTCAGCAAGGTTTTAACAAAGGTATGGCATATAGCAATCTTTACTTTAAAATTGAAAATGATAAAATCTTGATGGTGGTTGTATATGTTGATGAAATTATCTTTGGAGGAAATGAAATAGTTTTCAAGATGTTTGTTGAAGAGATGTAAAAAGAATTCTAGATGTATATGTTTGGTGAGATGAATTTCTTTCTTGAGCTACAAATGAATCAAACAGAGAAAGGGATCCTTATTTCATAGTCAAAGTATGTAAGATAAATGTTGAACAAGTTTAGGATGGAGGGTTCCAAACTGGTATGCACTCTTATGGTGATTGGTTGCAAATTGAGTAAATATGATGATTCACCTAAGGCTACTTAAAGCATGTATAGATCTATGATTGGAGGTTTGTTTTATTTGACTGTTACTAGACCAGATATCATGCATGCAATTTCTTTTATGGCTAGATTTCACGAAGATCCTAAAGAGACACATGTTGCTACTATTAAGAGGATATTTAGATATTTGAATGGCACTCTAGATTATGGGTTATGGTATCCTAGGAATATTGATTTTACACTAAGTGCTTACACAGATGCATATTGGGCTGGTTGTATAGATGACAAAAAGAGTACAAGTGGTGGTGCATTCTTTCTTGGTTGCAGATTGGTGGCTTGGTTGAATAAAAAGCAAGATTTAGTTTCTTTATCTATTGCTGAAGTTGAGTATATTGCTATTGCATCTTTCTCTACACAAATGTTGTGGATGAGACAAACATTGAAAGATATCAGAGTAATATATGATGATCCCATTTCTATCTTCTATGATAATACAAGTGCAATTAACATTTCAAAGAATCTAGTAATGCACTCAAGGACAAAGCATCTATCTATCAGGTATCACTTTTTGAGAGAGAAGGTTGTGGAGAATGAAGTAAAACTTGAGTATGTGCTGACGAAGGATCAAGTATCTGACATATTTATGAAGGCTCTTCCTAAAGATACTTTTGAGTATCTTCGGGAGAAGGTAGTGTTGTGTTTTTATTCAAAGAGTATTTTGTTCTTGATGTCAAAGGGGAAATAAATATTAAACATCATATGCCTTTGTCATTGATGTCAAAGGGGGAGAGATGTTGGCAAAACAAGGACAAACAACTAAGAGGGGGGGTGAATCAGTTGCCACAAAAATTTGAATTTTTCTAACTTAACTTAACCTTAATATCAGATCTGATGAATAAACAATTAACCATAAGCAATTAACACATTAGATAGACAAACAAAACCAAAAATATTTTGCGTGGAAACCCCGTTAGAGGAAAAACCACAGTGGATGTTAGTCCACAAGATTATACTCTGCTAAAAGTATAATGAGAAATAATAAGGGGAATGCACATACATTCAGGCACATTGCCTAGAGCTCAATGCTCAATTACAAAAGGGGCTCACTGCTCAATAGAGTTGGATTAAAAATCTAGAGGGTATGAACTAAGAAAATAGCTTTTACACAAGTTTGATTATAGTTCCAATTAAGCTCAACACCTCTTCACACTTCACACAAACTTCTTCACACTCTACTCTGCAATCGAATGATATTCGCACATACACACATGGGAGCTCACGAAGCATCATCTTCATGAATGAACTAATCACCCTTATATATCCACTACATGAGATTTCATCACAACTTCATCGGCCAAGAAATATAAAAACATATTTGCATTGTCAGCCCAGATTTACAAATAAACTTTTAATGCGAATTCACCAAATTCGGCCACAACATAGTGGAGACCCAAATTAACATCTCCAATACGAAAAGACTTTAATTAATTTCAGCTTGAAGATCCACAACACGCTACCACCAACATGTCGGCCAAAAATATGAAAAACCGCACATGCTTAAGAAAAGATCTCCAACCATGAGCACACGATTAATGTGGACGTACCAAAAAGATAGAGAATGATTTAGAGACATCTGAGAGCACCAAGAAACAATAGAGAAACATCTTAACCAACCAAGATAACCAGAATCACACAATCTTCATTCAGGAACACTGACAGAGATCAACAAAACACTGTCAGACCACAATGTACTCAAAACTTCACGCGGACATCTGAAACTTCTGGTAGATGATCTAAATAAACTTAGAAATAAACCCTTTAATCCACATCAGCTAATATTCAACGTACAAAATAGGACACCTTCATGGATTGCACAGTTCCATTGGGAACATAGAACACTTTATTTTACAATTTTCTCAATATACTCAACATATACAACAATTGATACACCAAATTCTAATAGTGTTGACATGAATGACAACCACATATCAGCAACACATCCACAACATCTAACAATATCCCCCTTTGGCATTGATGGCAACACATGATGTGAAAAATACCATCAACCCAACAAACTAACTTCTTCTCTGAACTGAACTTCTCTCCACAAGGATTTTTCACATTACACTTCTCCCACTTTGACATCAATGGAAAAGGTAACAATGACCTTTCCATGCACACACTCTGAACCACATATCTGCACATCTGACTACTCCCCCTGAGTAGTGGCCACAAAAACATCAATCCGGATCAAAATATAGCAATGAAGCTCATGGATTGATGTAGGAAAATGCATCATTTAGTTCTTATCAGGACGGGTAATTACCCCTAGCATTCCTCTGAGATACTCAAAAGTATCCTTCGGCAAAGGCTTAGTAAAAATAACTACAATCTATTTTTTGGTAGACACATTCCAATTTGACTTCTTTCTCATTTACTTTTTCCCTCAGAAATGAAACTTGATTGATATATGTTTAGTCTTAGAGTGTAGTACCAGATTCCTTGAGATATTTATTGCACTTGAGTTGTCACAGTATATAGCAATAGGCTCTTCATATATCGCCTTGATATCTCTCAGCATCTGTTTCATCCGTATCACTTGATTACAATTATTGGCAGCAGGAATGTATTCTGCTTCAGCAGTAGATAGAGAAATTGACTTTTGCTTTTTACTCAACCAAGATATTAGCTTCTTCCCTAGGAAGAAGGCACCACCACTAGTACTTTTCCTGTCATCTACATCACCAACCCAATCCGCATCAGTGTATGCACATAAAGTGAGATCATCATCCTTTGGATACCAAAGTCCAAAGTCAACTGTTCCTTTTAGATATCTGAAAACTATTTTGACAACAGTCACATGTGATTCCTTTGGATCAGTCTGAAATCTAGCAACCATTCATACATCATTCATAATGTTTGGTCTAGTCTTTGTCAAGTAGAGAAATCCAACAATCATTGATCTGTACCTACTTTGATTTTTCTTTGGAGAATCATCATTCTATGTCAACTTACATCCGGTCATCATGGGAGTATGAACAGGTTTGGAGTCATCCATTGCAAACTTCTTCAGTAGTTCTTTCACATATTTGGACTGAGATATGAAAATCCCCTGGTCCAATTGTGTAATTTGCAATCCCAGAAAGAAATTCATCTCACAAATCATGCTCATCTCAAATTCACTCTTCATCTCATCGACAAACTTCATACATAGATTGTCATCACCTCCAAAAATGATGTCATCAACAAAAACTTCTATAATCAACTCCATATACTGATCTAACTTGAAGTATAAGTTGCTATTAGTAGTACCTTTAGTGAATCCAAGCTTTAGTAGATATTTATCCAATCTAGTGTACCAGGCTCTGGGGGCTTGCTTAAGTCCATATAGAGCTTTCTTCAATCTGCAAACCATATCTCCCTTATCTATTAGCTGGAATCCATCTGGTTGTTTAATGTATACTTCTTCTAATTCTCCATTCATAAATGCAGACTTCACGTCCATTTGATTGACTTTATAATTCTTGTGTGCAGCATAAGCAAGAAATAATCTCACAACTTCAATTCTAGCTACAAGGGCAAAGGTTTCTTCAAAATCAATACCTTCTATTTGAGAATAACCTTTACATACTAGTCTTGCTTTATTCTAGACCACTTCACCTTCTTCATTTAGCTTGTTTCTAAATACCCACTTAGTACAAATCACATTTTTGTCTTTAGGCCTAGGAACCAATAGCCATGTGTCATTCTTCTCAATCTGTGTCATCTCTTCCTTCATAGCTTCCAACTAGTGTTCATCTTGACAGGCTTTAGTGACATTCTTAGGTTCAATCTTGGAAATCAGACAATATTCTTCTGCTATTTTTCTTCTAGTTTGAACTCCTTTACTCTTATCTCCTATGATTTGACTTTCATAATAATTCAGCTTTACATATCTTGGAGTTTTGGGACGTACTTGGACTTCTGACTCTTTTGATCTTTCTTCTATACTTGTACTTGTCTATGCTTCTGCACTTGCTTGATTTACCAGAACAAATTGAGGTTGCTTAACCGGAACATATGGAATGATCTAAAGTAGATTCGGTGTCTGAGTGTTCTTCCCTTGGCTTGCATTGTCTTCATCTGAATCATAGTTGCATCGTCTGGATGATTTGATAGAGTCCTCATCAACTCTGACATTTGCACTCTCAACCATCTTTCTCAGTCTTTTGTTATAGCACCTGTAGGCCTTGCTTTTAGTGGAGTAACCTAGGAAGATCCCTTCATTGCTTCTAGCATGAAATCTGCCTATATCATCATCTCTCCTGATATAATACTTGCTTCGAAAGATCTTAAAATACTTGACAGTGGGTTTGTGAAGAAACCATAACTCATAAGGGGTCTTAGCAGAATTGACATTCACATTTACCCTGTTCAAGGTATACACAACAGTGCTTACAGCTTCACTCCAATACATCTGAGACACATTTCCTTCCATCATCATGGTTCTGGCAGCATCCAAAATTATTCTATTCTTTCTCTCTGCAACTCCGTTTTGTTGAAGGGTTCAGTGAGCAGATAACTATCTTTTAATTCCATGCTCTTCACAATAAGAGTTGCACTCCTTAGAAATGAACTCACCACCTCTGTCAGATCTCAGGCACTTGATTTTCAAACCTTTCTCATTTTCTGCCATAGCCTTGAAACTTTTGAATTTCTCCAGTGCTTCACATTTTTCTCTCAAAAAGGAAACCCAAATCATTCTAGAGCAATCACCAATAACCAGCATAAAATACCTTTCTCCATGAATAGTTTTGACTCTGGAGGGACCACAAAGGTCAGTATGTAGCAGCTCCAACAAATTATTTGACTGAAATTGTTTGTTTTGGAATGAGACTCTAGTTTGTTTACCCATCTGAAATTCCTTGCAGATTACATTAGCAGGCTTCACTAATCTAGGTAGATCACTTACTGCTTGAGTAGAACTTATCTTGATACTGTTGTCAAATTTTACATGACACAATCTCCTATGCCACAACCAACTTTCATCTACTTGAGCAATTAAACAACTTCCACTAGCAGAATTCAGGTGAAAAATATTACCTTTTGTTTGCTTTCCTGTTGCAATCATGTTCCTGGAACTTCCACGTATCTTGCGTCTTCCATCTTTGAACTGAAGATCATATCCCTTGTGAACCATCTGTCCAACACTCAACAAGTTATGCTTCAAGCCTTCTACATAGAGGGATATCATGGGTGTTATCCTTACCACCAAGGAGCAAGTAGATCCTCTTCACCCATAGTCCTGTATTGTTATCTCCAAATTTTACAACCCTCTTGTCATACTTTTCTAGACTCATAAATTTTCTTTTATCACACCCAGGTCATGCGGTGTGAGCATCGATATCAATGACCCATTCATCTTTCTTCAACTTGAGAACGAGATTTTTTATGTTTAAGAGGAGATTGATAGCCACATGATTTTTTTTCAATGGTAGCAATGAAAGCCCAATCTTCTTTACTATTATCTTTATTAGACTCATCATCAGTCACTGCTTCTTCAGCAAAGTAGCATCTCTTTCAGAATCTAGACTTCTTAGGCTTAGATCTAGGAAATCTTTCAGGACATCTTGATGCAAAATGACCTATTTTACTGCATGAAAAACATTTAATAGGTAATACATCTTCATACTTACCCTTTCCTCTTCCTTCTTGCTTTGCAAGCAGTGCTTCCAGTTCTTCTACCTCTCTTTCTTTATCTTCAAGCTGTTTCAAATCTTCATCATACTTGGATATCTTTTTGGAACTCTATCCCGGACTATATCTTTGCCTGCTACTTTTGGATACAGTAGCCTTGAATGCAGATTCAGTCTTTGGTGTAGATTCACCAAATTCACTTATCTCAAAGGCAACAAGCTTCCCGATCAACTTATCTCTTGTCATCTTGTTTACTAATTTGAACTCTTCAATAGCATGAACCTTCATTTTGTAGGAGGGAGGAAAGGATCTGAGTACTTTAGCCACAATTTCATCCTCATCTACAGAACCAACGACACATTTAATACCCATCACTATCTCATTTATTCTTTGCATAAAAGAAGTGATATTTTCATCTTCACCCATTTTTAGATTCTCATACTTGCCTTTCAAGCGTTGTAGCTTAGCCATCTTCACTTGTGCATCTCCTTCATACAAAGTTTCCAGTTTCGTCCAAATCTCATGAGTTGTCTGTAGACCTACCACATTGGCCATCTCCGAATCTATCAGGGCACTCACTAAAGCTTCAATAGCCCTAATATTACTTTCAACATCTTTTATCTAATTAGCAATAGAGGGCCATTCTGAGAAATAGTATATGGATCTCTTGTGATCTTCTAGAAGGCTTCACCAATACACCTTAAGTGATATTGCATCCTAATCTTCCACAGTGAATAGTTAGTGCCATCAAATCTAGGACTGTCCTTCATGAATGTTGAGATCCCAGATTACCTCAAACTTTTAGACTTCTTCAAAGGAACAGGCTCTGATACCAATTGTTGGAAAAACAAGGACAGACAACTGAGAGGGGGGGGGTGAATCAGTTGTCACAAAAATTTGAACTTTTCTAAATTAACCTTAATCTCAGATCTGATGAATAAACAATTAACCACAAGCAATTAACACATGAGAGAGACAAAGAACACCGAGATTTTTTATGTGGAAACCCTGTTAGGGGAAAAACCATGGTGGATGTTAGTCCACAAGATTATACTCTGCTAAAAGTATAGTGAGAAATAATAAGGGGAATGCACATGCATTCAGGCACACTGCCTAGAGCAAACTGCTCAATTACAAAAGGGGCTCACTGCCCAACAGAGTTGGATTAAAAATCCGGAGGGTATGAACTGAGAAAATAGTTTCTCTACAAGCCTAGTTACAGTTCCATTTAAGCTTAACACTTCTTCACACTTCGCACAAACTTCTTCACACTCTACTCTACAATCGAATGATATTCGAACATACACACATGGGAACTCACAAAGCATCATCTTCATCAATGAACTAATTGCCCTTATATATCCACTACATGAGATTTCATCACAACTTCATCGGCCAATAAAAATAAAATATATTTGCAATGTCGGCCCAGATTTACAAATAAACTTTTAATGCGAATCCACCAGGGTCGGCCACAACATAGTGGAGACCCAAATTAACATCTCCAATACGAAAAGACTTTAATTAATTTCAGCTTGAAGATCCACAACATGCTACCACCAACATGTCGGCTAGAAACATGAAAAACTGAATATGCGCAAGAAAAGATCTTCAACCACGAGCACACAATTAATGTGGACGTACCACAAAGATAGAGAATGATCTAGAGACATTTGAGAGCACCAAGAAACAATAGAGAAACATCCGCACCAATCGAGATAACCAGAATCACACAATCTTCATTCAGGAACACTGACAAAGACCGGCAAAACACTGTCAGACCACAATGTACTCAAAACTTCACGAGGACCTCTGAAACTTCTGGTAGATGATCTAGATAAACTCAGAAATAAACCCTTTAATCCACATCAACTAATCTTCAACGTACAAAACATGACACCATCATGATCTGCACAGTTCTACTAGGAACACAAAACATTTTCTTTTAGAATTTTCTCAATATCCTTGACATATACAACAATTGATACACTAAATGCTTAGAGTGTTGACATCAATGACAACCACATATCAGCAACACATCCACAACATCCAAGAAGAGAAAGATGTGAAAATAAAAGAAGAGAGAAAGATGTAAAAATAATATCTACTGAGGGGGAGAAAGTAAAATCATGAGAAAGTGTGTTGTCTTTGATGGTTTCTCACATCATGTGTTGCCATCAATGACAAAGGGGCAGATTATTGCAAGTATGAAGGATTTAGGATGATGGTGTTGTCATTGATGTCAATTGGTTAACTAGTTCTAAACTAGTTGTTGTTGTCATTAATGTCATGGATAATGGTTATTGGCTGTATATGTTGAGGATATTGTGAAAATTGTAATGAAGAAAGGTTGGAGGTGTTCATTTGTTGCTTCTAGTTTTGCTCCAATATTTTGTCCTATGTTCATGTGGTTCAAATATGTTGATCATGGTTGTTAGAAGTTGCTCTATCTAAGATTTGGGCTTCTAGATCATTGTATAGTGTGAGTTATGTTCACTAGTTGTGAACTATGTTTTTCATGGTATGTGGTTGAGATCCAGAAGAATTGTAGTTGCTCTGTATTTCTTATTGTTCAAGTCTTATGACTTGTAGTTATGGATTTAAGGTGTTATGATCGTGTTGAAGATAATTTTGTTATCTGGAAGGATTGGACCATGCTAAGGTTGTGTGTGCTTAATTGATTTATGTATTTAACATTGGTTTGGTTGACCTTGTGTTTAACACTACTTTCATAACTTATGGAAGCATGTTGAAGTGTGTGATTAGGTCGCCCTCATTCTAAATCCACTCTAGAATGTTTTTGCGCCAACCTAATTTGAATTTGTAAATGCAAATCGTGTATGGGTGACTTTGGATATGTTTCAAAGTTAAAGATGGAATAAATATAGGATGTGATATTGTGGAAAAGGGAAATGTAAAGAAATAAAGAAAGATAAATGTGAGATAGATGTGAATTAGTGTGTAAGTAATGCGAGTTGGTGTAGATCATTGCGATATCTAAATGTTGAGTTTCTGGAGGTAGTGAGTTGAAGGTGTACTCTATCATTCAAGAATGTCTGCAAGAGTTTGAGCAAATTGTGGTGGAAATCTCTATTGCATTGAGATTGTCTTCTCTCTATAACATATCTCTTCTATCTTCTTTGTATCTGTGTGGCAATGAGTACTTCGGGTGGTTAACCCTTGTTTGGATAGTGAATCCTAATATGGATAGTGAGTTCTATTTTGACAGTGAGCCTTTGTAATTGTTTTTTATATTCTCTATATTGTGAGCTAATCCTTACCATGGTTTTTTCCTTATTGGGTTTTCCACATAAATCTGGTGTTATTGTGTATGTGTGATGTTCAGTTTCGTCCTTTGCACTTAATGATTAATTAGATTAGCAGAATAAAGGATTTGTGATTGATTTAATTTCTGGTGAAAATTTTTAAAGGTTAAAGTTTGTTAGAACTGATTCACCCCCCTCTCAGTTGTCTTCTTCAACACCATTGTCATTCTACTTTATACCTAAATGAAGGTACATGCATTCTTATGGCTTATTAGGGTGATTAGAGATCTCCCAAAGTGAGTCATCATCTTTATGTTTCATTCATGCATCCTATTCGAGAACATTAGAGTAGAATTTTATTGCACTTTAGATCTCTTAATCTTAAATACACTTAAGATTATGACTTTCACACACATTTCCTTTCAAGATCTATAATTTCTATCAAGGTTTAATGATCAAACTAGGGGTTTTACTGAGGAAAACCCCCCATAAGCAAATCAACACAATATTTTGTTTTACAAATTTTTGCTAGGTTTAGATTTAGAAGTGAAGTTTGAGTGATATATGAAGGAAGTGTAGAGATAAGAGAACAATTTCAAATCTTTCTTTTTCAGAAAGGCATAATGGGACTAAGTCATCACCTTATGCCTATGAGTCCTGGTATAGGCATTTTACCAGATTTTAGTGCATTCTAACTTGTCACTATGAGATTCCAATTTCTGCCCAGAAAGCCTATACTAGGAATAAATCGCCCAGTCTAGCGTACGAGTCCTTGTGCACATTAGCAATTAAAAAATTCAAGGTTTTTAAATTTTTTTAATCATCTCCAGCCTTCCAGGTGCTTCTTTGTTTATCCTCAATTTATTATTCTTATTTTAAGTTTCTTTTTCTAGGTCATATAGTTAGAAGTTGCATATTGCTTTCATTTTCTTCTTTCCAAGCATTTGCGTAGTGGTGAACCCCCCTTTTAATCACACCTAAGGAAACCATCCTAACCGTAGTCCATTCCTCAATCAAGTCAATTGGTTGAGGGATCTTGGTTTCCTAATGAAAGAAGTGTGAAGTAGGGTCCCTAAAGTTGTCTATCTCCTAGAAGGTGAACACACCCTATTTCCCCTATTTCCTAGATCTAGCTTACATTAAATTTGCATTAGATCTTTTATTAGTTAATTTGCATTTAGAGCTTCTAAATCTTGCATTAGTGAAAGTGCATATAGGTTGCATTCTTTTTTACATCTTAAATCATTCAATTTCACTGAAATTATGCAATTACATATAGTTAAGACAATATACACACTAGAAACCTTAACATTCACTTAGAATTTGCTAAATTTAGTGTCAAAACCCTAATTTGGGACTCATTCACCCACCTGGGCGATTTAGTCCCAATATAGGTTGTTTTACCTAAGTTTTTGGAATCTATGTTGACTATTATTTATTGTTTGAAACTTCCAAAACCCCTAACTGAGACTTATTCACCCATTTGGGCAATTTAGTCCCATATCAGACCTAAATCTGCATATTATAGTATTGAAAGCTTCATTTCTATGTTTCATTTTGTTGTTATTAGATATCTGTTTTAGTTTACTGAGTTTTTGTTTCATTCATTTCATTAGATCTAGCTTAATTTGGTTTCATTTTAGGAGATGGAACACACACAAAAAGGGTTCCCCTATTTCACTCTATTTTATTCATGGAAACCCTAGAGATCCCAATCTAATGGTACAATTGAGAGAAAGGATTTGCTATAAGGTCTCCTAGGGTGTGATTAAAGACAAAAGGAGGTTCACCACTAAGCAAAGGCTTAGAAAGAAAGAAATGCAAATGATATGCAAGTCTAACAATGTAATCTAGAATGTGAGATTGAAAAATCATAATAATGAACACTACATGAACAAAGGTGCACCTGGAACACTGAAGATGCTTAAGACAAGGTTTGCAATCCCAAAATTATGACTTTTGAAGCAAACTAGGACTCATATGCCAGTAGGGGTAATTTAGTCCCAATTTAGGGTTTTGGGCTGAAACCGAAATCTGCAACTAGTAAACCAGGATCTATAGAAAAGGTCTAGAAACTAGTATATTGGGACTCATATGCCACAAGTGGAAATTTAATCCTAGTATTAGGGTTGATCTGAAACTCTGATATCCTGTAGTGTTCTCCTATATCTTCTCTCCCTTCCAATCTCTTAGTCTGAAACTCTGAATTTTGACATGTAGGTGACTTTTTGTAATCTTGCAAGAAAGGTGACAACTTTGACAACTTTTTCTAATCTTTCTCTTTAGTGGATCTCCAACCTAAATCTGCAAATCAAACATCAAAGAGAGGCAAAAATATTGTTTTATTAGTGGATAGGGGTTTTCCTTGGTCAAACCCCGTTTTGGTAATCAAACCTTGAAATAAAATGAAATAGAATGGATGAATGATGAATGAACAATATGGAATGTTGCAACTCACCAAACCTTTGTAATAAAGGCTTCAATCTTGTATGAAATGGTTAGCATGAATGTAGATCTTTACTCTTAATTGTATGTTATGGAGCTTGACTTGAATGCTTGCTTGAATCATGAAATACCTACATCATAAATGTTAGCTCAAAAATAAACATGATGCATGATGACTTTGACATGTTGCTTGATTCTTGAATATAGCTCCAAAATTGTTGATAATCAACTCTTGAATTCTCTTGAATGATCTTGAATTGCTAGGATGCTTGGATGCTTAGATCATGCTTGCTCATGAAAATTGCTAGGAGAAAATATGTGAAATAACCTTGTATTTATACTTGTTTATGCCATTTTTTTTGAAATTACAACACTACAAGCCGACATCAGATCTAGGAGAATAAAATCCCACAAAGAATTTGAATTTAAAATAGGTCCAAGCTAAGTGGGTATCATATTCCAATTGGGGCATATGAGTACTAGTAGCCTAAGCTTGGAACACAAATTTTAAGAAATGTGAAGTTCTATGCCAAATTAAGGACCAGGCCCTAAAACTTAGGTGGGACCCATACGCCCAAGGTGGCGTATGAGTCCCAGATCACTAAGTCTGGATACAATCCAAAATCATTAAATTATGATTGGTTATTAGATATGTGTTGGGATTATCCTCATAAAGATGCATTAAATAAGGCTCGTGGATGCAAAATAGGACCAAATAAGGCATAAAGAAGTCTAAGTTTAGCAGGGAGGGCCCAAACAAGTGTGAAATTATAAAGAAATACATTTTTCTACACTACAATTTCAATTGTGGATAGAATTAGATTACTGCACCTTTGTTTCATTTGAACATTAGTTCATAGACTGATAAGATTAGATTACATTTGGCATTCATTAGAAAATAAAAACCAAAACAACTATAAACCGATGAAACCCTTGGAGAAAGCATAGTTATTTGAATATGTCAAATCTCTTTTTTAGAAGTTAACCTATCCTTCAATCCCTTTAGTAGTGATGACTTGACATGTTAGATGAAGCCCTTATATATTTCATCTCACAAGGTTCATCCACTAAGGTTTGTTATAACAAACCGAAACAAAGAGAAGTTAATGTTGTACAACCTCAACTCATCCTTTACCCACCTAAGAATAGTGTTTTACAAACTTCAAGTTATAACACCGTTGCTCATATATATAACACTAGAAATAATCCACAACCAAGAAAAAAAAATTAAACATCCTTTCCATTGCCTCAACCCATCTTGCCTAGTTCTCCTTGTTTGACTTCGCATAGTGGGAAGGAGTATGATCTTGTTGAACAACTTAAGAATACTCCCACAAAGATATCCCTATGGGATCTAATTCAAACTTCACCTAGTTATCATATTATGCTTCAAACAACCTTGCAACAAGTTGTGGTTCCCTCTAGTGCAAATCCAAGTGATGTGGCAGCTATAATTCAAGGAATGAATGTGGTTAACATTGACATAACCTTTCATCAACATGAGTTACCTCCCTTGGAAACGAGAAAGAAATATGAAGCCTTAATGATAATAGCTATCTTCAATAGAACACGGATAAAATGAACCCTTGTTGATAATGGCTCAACTCTTAATGTGTGTAGTGTAACCCTTTTGGATAAACCTGACATCGATGGGTCAAGGATTGAACCTGATTCCTTATCAATTCGAGGATTTGACAATATAGGAAAGCAACCGCTTCGTATGATCACTTTTCCTATTATAGTTGGAAAGGCTACATTACAAACTCCTATCTATGTTATGCCTCATGATCTTTCATACAATCTTCTTTTAGGAAGACCATGGATTCATTATGGGATGTTATGGATATGGTTACTGATATGCGGTTGTCATTGATGTCAACACTATTAGCATTTAGTATATCAGTTGTTGTATATGTCAAGGGTATTGAGAAAATTGTAAGAGAAAGTGTTCTAGGTTCGCAGTGGAACTTTGCAGGTCATGAAGGTATCCTGTTCTGTACGCTAAAGATTAGTTGGTGTGGATTAAAGGGTTTATTGTTGAGTTTTTCTAAGATCATCTACTGAAAGTTTCAGAGGTCCACGTAAAGTTTTGATTGGGTTGTGGTCTGACAGTGTTTCTGTGGTCTCTGTCAGTGTTCCTGAATGAAGTTTGTGTTATTCTGTTAATCTCAGTTGTTGTAGATGCTTCTCTATTTTTTCTTGGTGTTCTCAAATGTCTCTAGATCATTCTCTATCTTTGTGGTATGTCCACATTACTCGGAGAGCTCGTGGTTGAAGATCTTTTCTTGTGCATGTTTGGTTTTTCATGTTCCTGGCCGACATGTTGATGATAGCGTGTTGTGGATCTTTGTGGTGAAATTAATTAAAGTATTTTTGTATTGGAGATGTTAATTGGGTCTCCACTATGTTGTGGCCGACCTTGGTAGATTTGCATTAAAAAATTTATTTGTGAATTTGAGCTGACATTGCAAATATGTTTTATTTTTTTGGCTGACTAAGTTGTGATGAAATCTCATGTTGCGGATATATAAGAGCGATTGGTTGAGTGAATTTAGGGTGTGCATAAGTGTGAATGTATGCCAGAGAAAGTGTAAATGTTCGAATAGTGTTTCTATCATTCAATTGCAGAGTAGAGAGTGAAGAAGATTGAGTAAAGTGTGAAGAAGGTTTTCTGAGCTTAATTGGAACTATAATCAGGCTTGTGTAGAAGCTATTTTCTCAATTTGTATTCTTTGGATTTTAATCCTATTCTGTATTGTTGGACAGTGAGTCCTCTTTTGTATTTGAGCAGTGAGCTCTAGGCAGTGTGCATGAATGCATGTGCATTCCTCTTATCATTTCTCATTATACTTTTAATAGAGTATAATCTTATGGACTAACATCCACCGTGGTTTTTCCCCTAATAGGGTTTCCACATAAAAAAATATCTGTTATTTGTCTCTCTGATGTGTTAATTGTTTGTGGTTAATTGGTTATTCATCAGATCTGAGATTAAGTTAAGAAAAGTTTAAGTTTCTGTCACAACTGATTCACCCCCCCCCCCCATTTCAGTTGTCTGTCCTTGTTTTGCCAACAATTGGTATCAGAGTAGGGTCCTCTAAAGAAGTCTAAAAGCTTGAGGTGATCCAGGATGGCTACATTCAAGAAGGACAGTCCGAGTTTTGATGGCACTAACTATTCACTGTGGAAAGTTAGGATGCAATGTCACTTAAGGTGTATTGGTGAAGCTTTCTAGAAGACTACAAGAGATCCATATACTATTCCTTAGAATGGTCCCTCGATTGCTAATGAGATCAAAGATGCTAAAAATAATATTAGGGCTATTGAAGCTTTGGTGAGTGCTCTGACAGATTCAAAGATGGCTAATGTGATGGGTTTGCAGATAGCTCATGAGATTTGGATGAAACTGGAACATTTGTATGAAGGAGATGCACAGGTGAAGATGGCTAAGCTATAGAGCTTGAAAGGCAAGTATGAGAATTTGAAGATGGGTGAAGATGAAAATATCACTTCGTTTATGCAGAGAGTAAATGAAATAGTGATGCGTATTAAATGTACTGGTGGTTCTGTGGATGAGGATGAAATTGTGGCTAAAGTACTCAGATCCTTGCCTCCATCCTACAAAATGAAGGTTCATGCTATTGATGAGTTCAGATCAGTAAACAAGATGACAAGAGACACGTTGATCAGGAAGCTTGCTTCTTTTGAAATAAGTGAATTTGGTGAAACTACACTAAAGACTGAATCTGCATTCAAGGCCACTATATCCGGAAGTAACAGGCAAAGATATAGTTTGAGAGAGAGTTCTAGAAAGATATCCAAGTATGATGAATAACTGAAACAGCTTGAAGATAAAGAAAGAGAGGTAGAAGAACTGGAAGCACTAATTGCAAAGCAAGAAGGGAGAGGAAAAGGTAAGTATGAAGATGTATTGCCTATTAAATGTTTTTCATGCAGTAAAATATTTCATTTTGCATCAAGGTATCCTAAAAGAGTTCCTAGATCTAAGCCTAAGAAGTCTAGATTCCAAAAAAGATGTAACTTTGTTGAAGAAGCAGTGATTGATGATGAGTCTGATAAAGACAATGGAAATGAAGATGAATGGGATTTCACTGCCACCATTGAAGATAATCCTGTGGCTACTAAATCTGCTAAAGATGAAAAGGCTCTTGCAGCCTGAGTTGAAGAAAAAAATGAGTGAGTCATTAATAGTGGATGCTCACATCATATGACCGGTGATAAAAGAAAATTTGTGAGTCTAGAGAATTATGACAGTGGGGTTGTAAGATTTGGAGATAACAATGTTGGTGTGATTCATGGTAGAGGATCTATTTGTCTTGGCTGTAAGGATAACATTGATGATGTTCTTTATGTTGAAAGCTTGAAGCACAATTTGTTGAGTGTTGGACAGATGGTGCACAACGGCTATGATCTTCAGTTCAAAGATGGAAGATGCAAGATACATGGAAGTTCTGGGAATATGATTGCAACAAGCAAACAAACAAAAGGTACAATTTTTCATCTGAATACTGCTAGTGGGAGTTGTTTAATTTCTCAAGTAGATGAAAGCTGGTTGTGGCATAGGAGGTTGTGTCATGTAAACTTTGACAACATTATCAAGATAAGTTCTACGCAAGCAGTAAGAGATCTGCCTAGGTTAGTGAAGCCTGCTAATATAATCTGCAAGGAATGTCAAACGGGTAAACAAACTAGAGTATCTTTCTGGAGCAAACAGTTTCATTCAAATAATTTGTTGGAGTTGCTACATACTAACCTTTGTGGTCCCTCTAGAGTCAAAAGTATTCATAGAGAAAGATATTTTATGCTGGTTATTGATGATTACTCTAGAATGATTTGGGTTTCCTTTTTAAGAGAAAAATGTGAAGCATTTGAAAAGTTAAAAAGTTTTAAAGGTGTGGCAAAAAATGAGAAAGGTTTGAAAATTCAGTGCCTGAGATCTAACAGAGGTGGTGAGTTCACCTCTAGGGAGTTCAACTCTTTTTGTGAAGAGCATGGAATCAAAAGACGGTTATCTGCTCCCTGAACCCCTCAACAAAATGGAGTTGCAGAGAGAAAGAATAGAACAATTCTGGATGTTGCCAGAACAATGATGATGGAAAGAAATGTCGTAGATGTACTGGAGTGAAGCGGTAAGCACTGCTGTGTATACTTTGAACCAGGTAAATGTTAATGGTAATTCTGGTAAGACTCCTTATGAGTTATGGTTTGGTCACAAGCCTAGTGTTAAGTATTTTAAGATCTTTAGAAGCAAGTGTTATATCAGGAGAGATGATGATATAGGAAAATTTGATGGAAGAAGTGATGAAGGAATCTTCCTAGGTTACTCCACTAAAAGAAAAGTGTACCTGTGCTATAACAAAAGATTGAGAAAGATGGTTGAAAGTGCAAATGTCAGAGTTGATGAGGATTCTGCTAAATCATCCAAATATTGTGGATATGATTTAGATGAAGACAATACAAACAAAGGGAAAAATGTTAAGACACCAAATCAACTTCAGATTATTCCATATGTTCCAGTAAAACAACCCCAAGTCATTCTGGTAAATCAACTAAATTAGGAAGCACAGACAAGTGCAAGTGCAGAAGAAAGAACAAAAGAACCAGAAGATCGTGAAAGTCCCGAAACTCCAAGGTATGTAAGGCTAAATCATTATGAAAGTCAAATTATAGGAGATAAGAATAAAGGAGTGCAAACTAGAAGAAAGATTGCAGAAGAGTATTGTTTGATCTCCAAGATTGAACTTAAAAATGTCACTAAAGCTTGTCACTTGATGAACACTATTTGGAAGCTATGAAGGAAGAGCTGACATAGATTGAAAAGAATGACACATGGCTACTGGTTCCAAGACCTAAAGACAAAAATGTGATTGGTACTAAATGGGTGTTTAGGAACAAGCTGAATGAACAAGGTGAAGTGGTCCAAAATAAAGCAAGACTGGTATGTAAAGGGTATTCTCAAATGGAAGGTGTTGATTTTGAAGAAACCTTTTCCCCTGTCGCTAGGATTGAAGCTATTAGATTATTTCTTGCTTATGCTGCATACAAGGATTACAAAGTGTATCAAATGGATGTGAAGTCTGCATTTCTGAATGGAGAACTAGAAGAAGTGTACATTGAACAGCCGGATGGATTTTAGCTAATAGACAAGGGATATATGGTTTGCAGATTGAAGAAAGCTCTGTATGGACTTAAGCAAGCCCCTAGAGCCTGGTATGCTAGATTGGACAAATACATACTAAAGCTTGGATTCACTAAATGTACTGTTGATAGCAACTTATACTTCAAATTAGATAATGATAAGGAGCTAATTATAGAAGTTTTGTTGATGACATCATTTTTGGAGGAGATGATAATCTATGTGTCAAGTTTGCTGATGAAATGAAGAGTGAATTTGAGATGAGTACGATTAGAGAGATGAAGTTCTTTTTGGGATTGCAAGTTACACAGTTGGACAAAAGAATTTTCATATCTCAGTCCAAATATGTGAAAGAGCTATTGAAGAAGTTTGGAATGGGTGACTCCAAACCTATTGGTACCCCTATGGTGACCGAATGTAGTTGACACAGAATGATGAATCTCCTAAGGAAAATCAAACTAGATACAAGTCAATGATTGGTGGATTGCTCTATTTAACTCAGACTAGACCATACATTTTGAATGTTGTATGTATGGTTGATAGATTTCAAGTTGATCCAAAAGAATCACATGTAACTGCTATCAAGAGAATTTTTAGATATCTAAAAGAAAAAGTCGACTTTGGACTTTGGTATCCAAAGGATGATGATCTCACTTTGTGTGCATATACTAATGTGGATTGGGCTGGTGGTGTAGATGACAGGAAAAGTACTAGTGGTGGTACTTTCTTCCTAGGGAAGAAGCTGGTATCCTGGTTAAGTAAAAAGAAAAATTTAATTTCTTTATCTACTGCTGAAGTAGAATACATTGTTGCTGCCAATAATTGTACTCAAGTGATATGGATGAAATAGATGTTGAGAGATATCAGGGTGATATATGAAGAACCTATTTCCATATACTGTGACAACTCAAGTGCAATAAATATCTCAAGGAATCTGGTGCTACACTCTAAGACTAAACATATATCAATCAAGTTTCATTTCTTGAAGGAGAAAGTGAATGAGAAAGAAGTCAGACTGGAATATGTGCCTACCAAAGAACAAATTGCAGATATATTTACTAAGTCATTGCCCAAGGATAGTTTTGAGTATCTCAGAGGAATGCTAGGGGTGATTACCCCTCCTAACAAGAACTAAAAGATGTAGATATGTGGTTCGGAGCGTGTATATGGAAAGGTCATTGTTACCTTGTCCATTGATGTCAAAGGGGGAGAAGTGTAATGTGAAAAATCCTTTCAAGCGGAGAAGTGGAGAAGAAACTGTGAGTGTGTTGGGTTGATGGTATTTTTCACATCATGTGTTGCCATCAATGCCAAAGCGGGGGATTGTTGGATGTTGTGGATATGGTTGCTGATATGTGGTTGTCATTGATGTCAACACTATTAGCATTTGGTATATCAGTTGCTATATATGTCGAGGATATTGAGAAAATTGTAAGAGAAAGTGTTCTAGGTTTCTAGTGGAACTGTGCAGGTCATGAAGGTATCATGTTCTGTACGCTAAATATTAGTTGGTGTGGATTAAAGGGTTTATTGTTGAGTGTTTCTAGATCATCTATCAGAAGTTTCAGAGGTCCGCGTGAAGTTTTGATTGGGTTGTGGTCTGATAGTGTTTCTATGGTCTCTGTCAGTGTTCCTGAATGAAGATTGTGTTATTTTGTTAATGTCAGTTGTTGCATATGTTTCTCTGTTGTTTCTTGGTGTTCTTAGATGTCTCTAGATCATTCTCTATCTTTGTGGTAAGTCCACATTACTCAGAGAGCTCGTGGTTGAAGATCTTTTCTTGTGCATGTTTGGTTTTTCATGTTCCTGGCCGACATGTTGATGGTAACGTGTTGTGGATCTTTGTGGTGAAATTAATTAAAGTATTTTTGTATTGGAGATGTTAATTTGGGTCTCCACTATGTTGTGGCCGACCTTGGTCAATTTGCATTAAACAATTTATTTGTGAATTTGAGCCGGCATTGCAAATATGTTTTATTTTTCTAGCCAACTAAGTTGCGATGAAATCTAATGTTGCAGATATATAAGAGCGATTGGTTGAGTGAAGTTAGGGTGTGCATAAGTGTGAATGTATTCTAGAGAAAGTGTAAATGTGCTAATAGTGTTTCTATCATTCGATTGCAGAGTAGAGAGTGAAGAAGATTGAGCAAAGTGTGAAGAAGTTTTTTTGAGCTTAATTGGAACTATAATAAGGCTTGTGCAGAAGCTATTTTCTCAGTTTGTATTCTTTGGATTTTAATCCTATTCTGTATTGTTGGAAAATAAGTCCTCTTTTGTATTTGAGCAGTGAGCTCTAGGCAGTGTGCATGAATGCATGTGCATTTCCCTTATCATTTCTCATTATACTTTTAACAGAGTATAATCTTGTGGACTAACATCCACTGTGGTTTTTCCCCTAATAGGGTTTCCACGTAAAAAAAATCTTTGTGTTATTTGTCTCTCTGATGTGTTAATTGTTTGTCGTTAATTGTTTATTCATTAGATCTAAGATTAAGTTAAGTTAAATAAGAAAAGTTTAAGTTTATGTCAAAACTGATTCACCCCCCCTCTCAGTTGTCTATCCTTGTTTTGCCAACATTCATGAGATGCATGCAGTACCTTCGACTCTTCATCGTATCATGAAGTATGTCTATAACCATAAAGTGTACAAAATTGAAATAGATCTCGATCCTGAAAGTTGCTTACAAATTAAGAAAGGAATGACAAGTCCTCTAAAGACATTAATTCCAACTTCAAAGATAGAACCAACGAAAGAAGAGAAACAAGAGATTGAAAAAGGGTTGAAATTATTGGAAGATGATTGGGGTTCATTAAACTTCACAACTTCGTTCATGGGAGAATACAACATTTCAACAAAAGTGGAGGAATAAAAAGGCAAAGAGAATACAATAATGTCAACGCAACACATGGAAGAACCATCAAATGGTGAAGATTTAACATGCATTCAAGAAGACAACAATTACACAACCAAGTTTGAAGAAAACAATTATGACCCACCACCAACATCAAAGGAAATGAATGAGATTTATGGAAAAGGATATTAACTCATAAAAAAATTAGGTTACAATTGAAAAGGATGTGGTGTGAATGGGAAAGACATTCATGTTCCTATAATACCTTATCCGCAAGAGAGCACGAGAGGTCTCGGATATTGTCCTTAAAAAATTACAAAAGCATCAAAAAAGCCTTCACTTAATGTCAACATTGTCATGAAAGATATTCCTAAAACAACTCTTACATTGAAGTATCTTGAATTGATAGACATGAAAAGTAAGGATATGACTTCGGATCAATTTCACAATGATGAAGCTATAGCATAGTTTCTAGGAGTCTATGATCATCTGCGAATGTATCATCACAAGCAACAAAGTTGTCATGCTTTAAGTGCACAAAATCCTTTGCAGATAATTAAGAAGCAGGTGACAATGAAGAGAAAGAAGATGAACAAATATCAGAAAATCAAAATCAAAGTGCATTATTTATAGGAGATACAATCAATGTGCCAATGGCCAATGTATCTAATGAAAAAAAAGTGATTCCAATAGGAAAATACCTTGATGATGATGAACAATCAAGTCACCCAACATTATTACAAGAATCTCCTAAAATATTTCCTTGGAAATATTCGGACATGCCCGGTAGTGACCCTAAGATCGTGATGCACAACATAGTCCTAGAAAATGATGCTAAACCATTGAGACAAAAGATACGTAAGATGAATCCTAAAATAGCTTTGTTGATCAAAGCTAAAATTTAGAAGCTTTTAGAAGCTGGTTTTATTCGACCTATAGATTATTCACCATGGATTTCAAATATTGTAGTAGTGGCTAAACCTGATAATCGTAGTAGGATGTGTATGGAGTTTTGTGATTTTAACAAAGCATCTTTAAAAGATGATTTCCCCTTCCTAATGTTGACATGATAGTTGATTCAACTGTGGACCATGCTCTATTATAATTCATGGATGGGTTTTCAAAATATAATCATATTTTCATCAACCCTCAAGAGCAACACAAGACAACCTTCACGACACCTTGGGAAATATTTTGTTGGGTTGTAATGCCTTTTGGATTAAAGAATGCTGGCACAACATATCGAGGAGCTATGACATTAATATTTCATGATTACATACACAAAATCTTGGAAGATTATGTTGATGACATCCTCATAAAATCCTTGACTTCTGAAGACAATGTTAATATTCTTCGAAAAATCTTTGAATGTACTTGCAAGTATAACATGAGATTGAATCAAAAAAATTGTGTTTTTGGGGTTGAAAGTGGAAAGCGTCAAATAAAATTGGTGTTATCATAAACATTCCACCTCCTAGAAATATTTCGCAACTGCATAGTTTGCAAGGAAAAATTTAAGCTATCTGCCGCTTTGTTGCATCTTTGGCAGATTGGACTTTACCTTTCACTCGTCTTCTAAAAAATGAAACAAAATTTAATTGGAATGAAGATTGTAAGAAAGCCTTTGAAGGGTTAAAAGAATACTTATCCAGCAATCCCATGTTACGACCAACAATTCAAGGAAAATCTTTCATTTTTTATATATTGGCATCTTCCCATGCTCTTGTAGCGTTGTTGGCTCAAGAAGATGAAGATTTTAAAGAGCATCTCGTTTATACATTAGTAGGACAATGATTGATTATGAAACTCAATACACAACTCTAGAAAGAATGCTTAGCCCTTGTGATTGGCACTAGTAAGTTGAGACATTACTTAATTCTGAAAGACATGTGGTGACTAAGTTCGACCCTTTAAAACATCTCTTCAACAAAACAGACTTATCAAGACACTTAGCGAAATTGGTAATGTTGTTAATTGAGTTTGACCTTAAATTTTTCTTACAAAAAGCAATTAAGGGACAAGCCTTGACTGACCATTTAGCCGAAGTTCCTTCACCATTATCATCATATAACATTGACTCGTTCCCTGATGATAATGTGTTGATGATTGAAATTGATAAATGGAAGTTATATTTTTATGGCTCTAAGTGTAGAACGGGCTCTGACATAGGGATTATTCTATTCCCACCTTCATGAAAGCTTATTCCCTTGTCTTACCGCTTAAACTTCCTATGCAAAAACAACACAACAGAGTATGAAGATTTTATCACTGGAATACGCACCGCTGTAACTCTCAGAGTTTAGAAGATTAAGATATTTGGTGACTCACAATTAGTCATTAAGCAAATAAATGGATCGTATCAAGCAAAACATAACAAATGATCAAAATATAAGTATTGCATAATGACCCTCTTAGACAGCTTTGATTCATATACAATTGATATTATCCCTCGAAAAAGATAATCAACATGTGGATGCAATGGCAAGTGCGGCTTCCTTTATATCTCCTCAAGATCCTTCAAAAGATTTCGCATTCCTTGTCCATACAATTATGCAACCCTCAATACAAGATAAGGTCATAGAAGTGTTATCAACTATTATGGAACACTCTATTATTTAATTTTGAAAGAGGGTACCTTTCCTGAGCTGACAACTAAAAACACTCGAACCTGCCTTCGAAAAATTGCAAGTAGATATATAATCCTTGCAAACGTCTTATTCAGAAGGTCCTTTGAGGGTATTTTTCTTAGATGTCTTAAGCAACCCTAAATCCCTATAGCACCTGTAAAAGCTCACATGGTGTAACATATAGCCCTAATTTTTTTTGAAATTATTTGTTTCCTCTTTTGCTTGTTCAATGATGTTTTATATTTGTTTTAAATATGTTTCAGGTGTATACAACATAAATAGAAGATTGCAAGAACAAGTAACACAAGATACTAAAGCCTTTTTGAATAGAGATTGCAAATAACAACATAGGCATTCATTTTTTTGTTTTATATCAGAATAATACAATGTAATATCAGACCTGGAATAGGAGTTTGCAATCTTGACAGGGCCCTTTAAATAGCAGCAAGAGGCTCTTTGATAGCTGCGACCAACACCCAAAGAAATGATGTTCAAAACACTTGTTTCTCCAATGTGTAAGCCTCCTTTCCTAGCACCCAAAGTCCAACAACCAAACATCACACGTGCTGGTCACAAACAAGGGTTTCTTAGTGTTGTACCACAAAATTAAAATTTTTGTTACACTTATACATTTTGAAGAAATGAGTAAAAGTCTTGTTAAAACTGTCAAAAAGGTCAAAATTTGGGTGTGCATGTCTTGCATGAGGGGTTAAAATGTAAAATTTCCAAAATCTAACGATTTGGGTCTGCTCAGAGCGACTTAATCTACAAAACCTAGATCTTAGTTTTTCATCCCTACTTTTTAGGAAAACTGCTATTTTTAGAAATTTCCTAAAAATGGTAACTTTTTCCTCGAATATCCGAACTGATTTGATTCGACTAATATCATAATGAAGAAGGACAAGATTGCCTGATATCAATGGAGGCCGGGCTTAATGCCAGAGTTAGATTCAACACTCAAAGCTCAATGTAAGGTAAGTTTCTCAGTGAGTGTTGTGAATTTTTCAGATACACATCGCCCCATTGCAAATGGGGACCCCCTAATTTTGGCTTTGCTTTTGGGTCGTTTTGTCGTTGTCTCTCTTTCCTACTGTCTGTCTTTCCGGGATGTGCCCGTCTGAATTGAAATTTTGGCTAAGTCTATAAAATTAGGGTTTCTATCTTTCTGGTCAACCCGAAGTTAAACGAGATGAATAACTTGAAAATTGAGACTAACACTGTTGTCAGTGTGCTTCCAGCAGGCTTTCACTAAAATTTCATTGAATTCTGGCAACTTACTATTTTTAGTAAGTGTGCAATTACAGGCAATCCTTCAGCATTTTTGAGATTTCGACAATCACACTGCATCCAGAGCACATCAAGGTGCTCCTGTGCAACATTTTAGCTAAAACGGGCAACTTACTACTTTTAGTAGTCCAGCTTCCGGAGCAGATTTCAAGGCTTAAACGATGAATTTTTCAACTCATGTCTGCATATTCCTTCTGGGTTTTTCAAGACCTTCGCAATGGTATAACATGCAAAGCCAGATGACAACTTTCAGAATTCAGTCTTCCGGAGCTATTTTTAGGGTTTGCATGTCTGCATATTCCTTCTGGGTTTTTTGAGACCTTCGCAATGGTATGACATGCAAACGGAGATAATCACTCAATAAGGAACTTACTATTTTTAGCAGGTGCGTCCCGGCAGCCGCTTCCCAGCAGTTCAGAATCACGAGCTGATCGCAATGCAGCAGAAACGAAAACAAACGGAGATCGTTTGATATGCATGCAAGATGAATTAGGGTTTCCAGCTTTGGGACCCAAAAAGAGGGGTAAAATGTCATAATTTTTGAAAACCGGTGTAAACCACCACGATCAGCATCTTTCAAGGAGTCTGCTGGTAAAATTTGAAGGCAAACGAAGTACTTACTATTTATAGTAAGTCATTCCAAAAACATGCTAAAAATAGAAAGTCAGCAGGCAGGTCACGTGGTGAGGAGCGTGTCATTCGAATTTCAAGTCAAACGGAGTTGTGGAAGCCTCAGAAGCAAGCAGTTACTATAAATAGTAAGCCACCTCCAGAAACATGCTATAAATAGTAGGTCAGCGCAAGGCATCAGCAGGTACAAGCTTCAAGCAAGTGATGAAGACCCTATGCGCGAATTTTAGATCGCTCCGTAGCCGCGCAGGATGTTAAGAACTGTATAGCCCGCTATTTCAGCGGTGTCGCTGCAGTAAAATTAGGGTTTCCTAAAATCAAGGGCAGAACACGACATTCACACAGAAACAACATCCAGCCACGACCACCACATTTCAAGCATTCAACACGTGAGATTTGAAGACATTTTGAGCAGTTGCTAAAAATAGCAGGTACAGGAAAATATCAGGCATCAGTAGTACAAACACATCCCGAGGTTCAGAACAAAGCAAAATCCAGCCTTTTTGGAGCTTGAAATTAGCTTGAAATTCAAAATTGGGGAAACTTTCTAAAAATAGAAAGTTAGGGAAAGCCAGCGTCAGCATGAACAAATCACCCTAAATCTGGCAAAGAGCATGAAATTTGCTAAAACTGATAAATTTTCAAGTCCAGCATCCAAATTTGCTTTAAAAGGGGAGAAGACAGATGAAAATGCTCCTAAGTCTGGAAAATTGGAAGCTCACAGGCCTAAATGCGCCCAAGCTTGAGAAGATATGACACGAAATTTGTTCAAGACTACTAAACTGGAAGTAGATGACCCCAGATGCGCCCTAGCCTAAGGAGGAGGAGGTGAAAATTTACTAAGTGTTACAAATTTGAAGTACCATCTGGCAAATGCGCCTTGACTTGTGGAAGGTTGAGGGAAAATTGTCTAAGGCATTCAAATTTGAAGACCACCCTCTTGTTTGCCCCCAAGGTCATGGGAAGAGTATAAAATATTCTAAGGCTTTTGAACTCAAAGCATAGGGTCTAAAATGCGCCCCTCATGAAAGGAGGTGCAAGGAAAAAAATTCTAAGTCATGAAAAATGAAAGCTTAGGGGTGGAATTGTGCCCAAGACAAGAAGGAGGTGATTGTAAAATGCTAAGTATTTGAAAACTAGAAGCTTGACTAGGTAAATGCGCCTTCACTCGGAAGTGGAGGTGAAATTTTACTCAGGCATTAAAACTTGATGCTCACCTTGGGAAATGCGCCTCAAGCTGGAGTGGAGGAGGTAAAATCTTCTAAGTGTTGATAAAGTGAAACCTCAAAGTGCTAGATGCGCCTAACTTTGAAGAGGACTCCAAAAAAATTTCTAAGGCAAGAAAATTTGAAGAAGGACCCTCCATATGCGCCTGGAAAGAGAAGAGGAACTTGAAAATTTTCTAAGTTTCACAAAACGGAAGTAGCTACCTCTAGATGCGCCCTTGAAGTGAGAGGAGGTTGGAAAATTTTCTAACTCTGTGAAATTTGAAGGAGACCCCTCCATTTGAGCCCAGGCTGGAGGAGAGGGCCTAGAAATGTTCTAAGGCATAAAATTTGAAGTAAGCCATCTAAAATGCGCCCAAGCTTGAAGAGGTTCCAAAAATATTCTAAGTATTCAAAATTGGAGGCTCACACTTCAAAATGCGCCCTTGAAGGAGAATGGAAGATGAGAAGCTTGAAAAATTTTCTAAGTATATAAATTTGAGGTAGAGAGGGTCAAATGCGCCTTGGCTCTGAGGTGACTCCAGCAAAGTTTCTCTAAGTGTTGCAAAATGAAAGATTGACCTCTCATATGCGCCCACCCAATGGAGTTAAGATGAAAGTTCTCTAAAGCACTTAAAGTTGATGTTCATACATGCAAATGCACCCAAAAGGGATGGGGAGACTTGGAAAATTTCTAAGTATCACAAACTTGAAGTTGGACACCTGAAGTGTGCCCCAGGCATCAAAGAGGCATAAATTTTTTCTAAGTGTAACAAATTGGAAGCTCATGCCTCCAAATGCGCCCTTGAAGGAAGAAAGCATGAGAAATCTCCCAAGTATGAAAAATCTGAAGTTGACCCCTCCCAAAGCGCCTTGAAGAAGAGAGGGTAAGTTTTTTTTCTAAGTATTGACAAAATTGAAAGCTCGCATGGTTATTTGCGTATGGAAAACTCAAAGCCCACCCATTGAAATGCGCCCAAGGTGTTAAAAGGAGTAGTGCTAAGTGTTGATAAAAAAAAAAAAATTCACAGGCAAAGTGACTAAAATGGAGGAACGAAAATTTTCTAAGGCAAATTCTCCTCTGATGCCTAATATTGATGGAATTTAAATATTTTTCTAAGTGTTAACAAATTCCACCTCTCTAGAGGAAAATTACGCCTAACTTGAAGGGGTAATGAAATTCTCTTAGGAATGAGTAAAATTGGCTGTGGATATGTCAGGATGTACCAGCTTCGTGAGATTGAAGAAACTTTTCAAAGTTGAGCAAGAAAATATGCCCAGAAATGAAAAATGGAAATAAATTTGATGGGAGAATATTTTTCTAAGGTTCAAAATTCAAAAAAATTAAATGAACCCGTTCGTTGTACACCCATGAATTCTACACGTTCTGAAGAAAATTTTCTTCTGGGTATTGAAGATCTTCGACAAGGAGTTGATTTTAAAGTCTTCTGCACTTCGCCAAGGCCTTCAGGATGAAGAATTTAATCGGTGCTCAAGCAATGAATTTTCCTAAGGGAAAATTTAAACTTTTTTCTAAGGCAAGGAATAAATGATGTTGTTGAAGATAAAATGATTTGGCAGATGAATTTGAAGGTGATCGCCTAGATGATTTTTGATCAAATTCCTGATGAAAGGATTTTCCTCGAGTCTAAGTTGGATGAAATATCAGAGTGAAGTGCGCCAGGCAAAATGCAAGATAGGTTGGAAATTTGGCGAAGGCATGAAAAATTTGAACACAAAGTTGGCTAGTGAGGATGATGAACGCTTGGAAGTTAGAGTGTGAAAATCAAGTAAGTAGAGTGAATTTATGTTATGAAGTGTTCTACTACTCTTCTCCTTGCTTGTTTTGTAGGAAGAAGGTCGAAGACTAAGCAATGATGACTTGAAATAATGAAGCAAATAGTCCAAGATAATGAATCACAGAGGAAGAAAAGTTTCCAAAAAGTGGCTAAGTGTTGAAGAACAACATCAGTGTTGAAAATCATCATCGAGCAGAAGAATGAAGTTGTCGCCTTGACGTTAAATCGAGAACGTGCTTGTAGTTGAATTTATTTGATCAAGTCTGCAGTCAAGAAAAGAACAGTGTGAACGCGTCTCTGGATTGGAATCTTCTAGAAGGGTGGTGGCCATTAATGGCTCATTTATTACCCCTCCTCTTGGTGGCAATTTTTAGGGCGAATCTTGTTTAGGGCTGAGGTGGCACGATCTGTGCCATCCAGTTGATTGTAATCTGAGCCGTCCGTTGGACTTGGCCATCTATAAAAGGGGGAGTCCCCCTTCATTTGTACATTCATGAGACATTCATTAGACAGTAGAATTAGAGTAGAAGTTAGAGTAGAGAGACAAGTTTCAGGAAGTAACTCTAGTATAGATTGATAGTGTAGTCTTGAAGAGGCGAGGCTTCCCTTTGAAAACCTTTGTAAGAAATTGTTGTGAACACTCTCTCAATAAAAGAGTTTTTTTATTGATGGTGAACTCTTTGGCTCCTTGTTGTGGAAGTAGCTAGCAATTTCTTCGTCCTCCGGACCAAAATGGTAGCATAAAATAGTTCAAAGTAGGTATAATTTTCGCCATTCCATGCAAGTAGATAGTAATTGTGGAATGTGATGTTTGATCTAAGCAACTTCGTCTATCCATACCACTAGTGTATTTGCTGATGGTGAATGCGCCTTGTGTGGTCAACTGGAATATCATGTACTTAACTTCAATCACAGTTTGAATAATGGTATGCGCCGTTGTGATGGTATCTTTATGTCAAGTGGTGGTTTGAACATCTTTAGTCATCTCCCTTGAAGATTGCACCGACTCCGTGGAAGCTGTCCGATGCGAGGCAAAGCAAAGTCCGGTTAGAAGTTTGCTGAAGTTGAGCCCCATATCTCACGCCTTAGAGTAGATTAGAATCTTCTTAAACCTGCACCATTTCAATTAAGTATTTTCTGGCTAGAATAGGAAACCCACGCTTCATAGACAAATCTTTCGAGCATTTGAATTCCTTTCTCCACTCCAACAATTCCGTAAGTCCCCTTTGATATACTCAAAGAAATCAAGCATCGAGCCAACCGGTTTCATTTGCACTCGTAAAATAACTTTTGAGTTGAACGATGAACTTTGCAGTAATCTGTAGGATGCGCATTGCCTTTGATCAGAATTGCAGCCGCCATACTTTATTCTCATAAGCAGCCCACGAAAAACACATCAACAAGAGTAAGCACTAAGAATGAGGGTGCGAAGCCGGAAAACCGTGGTGTTATTCTAACATTGTTTTGTCGCGGGCTTCTGAGGAATAGGCGCCCATCTTTTTAGGGCATTAAATGTTGAAATTAGGGTTTAAGCCTCCAAGCAAAGTTGCTCAGTTTTCTTCCAGCTCCGCAACGAATCCAATGGTGCAGTTATCGGATCATCCAGTCGTCCGGATTCAAGATCAAAACGGATATCCAAAATGAAGTTAGAATAAAACATGAAAATCACCAAAATTTGACTAAGTCTGGGAACTTTGGGTGCCCTAGGTGCCCAGGGGTGCCCAGCTTTTTAAGGGTCCTAATCCAACAATTAGGGTTTGCTAAAATGTTCAATCTCTCCGTATCCAAATGCTTTTCGCAAATATAGGACGCGACACTCTATCAGCCGGACTTCTAGAAAATAATGCATCGTGAAAGAAGGTATAAGATAAAGATTCAAAGCTCGAAGATGAAACTAAATGAAAAATATTCTAAGTCCGAGTAAATGGGCTCTGCATAAATAATAGGTGCCCAAGCTTTTGAGTATTAAATCAACTTTTGAAGCACCTTTAAGACCCTTTCAAAATCTTCTTAGCTTCGCGGATGCCCAACCATCACTAACTGAGCTCCAGTACCGATCTCGAGCGATCATCTCAGAAGAGAGTCATGAAGAAAGGCTAAAATGGCTAAGTTTAGGAGGTTGTTCTGAGGTGCAAGGTTTCAGTTTTGAGCTCAAAATGATGGGATTCGCCTATGCAAAATTTCCAAGATCACTTCTGCCAGATTCAAATGCTTATCCAAGCTGAACTCACAAATTTGGGGTCAACGGACTGTAGCTGTATTCCTTAATAGAGATTTCACCGGGCGAACAAAGAGTTACCGAAGAACTTGAAAAACATAAAAATGGCTAACTCTGGACAAAATGGGCGCCTCTCGAGGAAATAGGCTCCCATGAATTTGAAGGTCAAAACAAAGTTTTTCACCAGAGACGCCTACAGAACAATCTTCTCAGAATCAGTCAGGCTATGTGATGAATCATCCAACTTGCTCTAATGATCAACTGAAGCCGTAAATCGTGACCAAACCAGTTGGTCAAATGGAAGAAAAGTTGAAAAACTCAAAAAAATGGTTAAGTCTGAATGAAGTAGGCGCCTCTAGCCAAGAAGGGCGCCCAACTTTCAATGCCTTAGTGAAATTTTCAAATTTTTCAAAAGATTCAAAATGGCAAGAGGAAGAGGATGTCCAAGTTCATCAAACCTGCTGATTTTAGGGTTTTTGAAGATAAAAACAAAAGAAAGCAAACCTATTTCAAACCCTAAGTCTGTTTAACACCTCTTTTCAATGTAATTTTCATTATTTTTGCAGGTAGCATTCAAAGGAGAAAGTTGGAGCAACAAGTTTGAAGTAATATTTCAAGATTCAAGAACTCAAGTTTGCTGATTCTTCATCAAATTTTTCAGACTGGCAACATAAGGCCTTGCTTTTTCATGCTTTTTCATCTAGAAGATCAAATTTTTCAAGAAGGCCAAGATTTTCAAATTTTCAGCCATCTGGATCTTATCTTCTCATTCTTCTGAAGAAATTTTCAAGAAGTTCATCAAGTTGCAGCAGTTGCTTTTTATTTTCATGTCAGTGAAATCCTCAGTGCATTCAATTTTTAATCATCTATCTAGGTCCTCTCAAATCAGTCTTCTAAAGAAAACCCATATCGCAAATTTTTTCAAACAAATTTCAAATTCTAGGGTTGGCTGCTTTCTCCATCAGCCATTAGTGTTTTTCAAATCTGATCAACTGGGTCCATTTCTAATTGTATTCTGAACAAAACCGAGGTGCCAACTTTTTTCGTGAAAAATTGAAGAAATTAGGGTTTGCTGCTTTTTCAGTCTAAAATCAATTTTTTTTGAAAACAGAAGATTTGGGTTGTTTTGCAAGGAAATTCTGAGCAAAACCCATATCTCAAAAAAAAATTCAAAAATTTGTTCGTTGGAGGAAGAAAAATCAGCATTCTAAAAATAGTAAGTTGCTCGAAACTTGTCTGAACCTAGGTGAGTTTACAGTCATTCTTCAAAGTTTTTGAAATGGAGTACACTCCCAATGATTTGAAGACCAAATCAGCTCTCTACCATGATTTCGTCAAAACAACTGAGAGTGACTTGCATCACATCAAGCCGGTGTTTGATCTACATGCTTTGCAGAGCGCAAACAACACTTCAATCAAAAACTTGGGACACTCTGGACTCCTCACAGCAGCGTCTATTCCTATATCAGTTCAGAGCCTCGAGTTCATAATCGCTTGCATCAAGCATTACAATCCGGCTATAAGGGAGATTCAATCAGTTGATGGCAGATTGATATGCAACCTAAAACTGGATGTGATCGAGAAATGCTTTTCCATTCCTCCTTGGCCTGAAAGTGTCACTCTCTCTAAGGGTGAATGTGAAAGGATATGGGAAATGTACAAGGACAAATACAATAAGAAGATTGCACGGAAGAGAACAAAAGAGAACCAAAACTCTGCCAATTCACCTTACCATGATGTTAGCAAGATATGAAAAAATGGCCAATGAGGTCGAAGATTTCTTGAGATCAATTGCAAATGGAGAAGATATCTTTGAAAAATGCAACTTTGCTATTGATGGGATAGATGCACCTAATCGGGACACAGTTTCCTGCTTTTTAGCGGATGTCATTGAGATTTAAAGCAACTTTCTTCTAGAAGCTTTCTTTCTGCTTTCTTTCTATTCTTGGAGCAATTCTTATCCATCCTTCGAAGAAGAGAAAGAAGATAAATTGTAATAGTTGACAGTCCCTGCTTTTTCTTCTTTTTTAGGTGTTAGATGTTATCTTCTTTCTAGATTTAGAAATAAAGCTTGCTTGTTGAGCAAGCCCTAGATTGTAAAACCAAGGAGGTTTTAGGGTTCCCTACTCCTCTGCTTGCCTATAAATAAGAGCCTTTGCTCATTAGTTTTCTTTAACCATGCTAGTGATAATAAAACGCTGAGCCTAAGTGCCTTCTATTTGTTATTTAGTGTTGTTCAATTGTTTTATGATAGTGAATTGTTGAGTCTCTTTTAGCCAACAAGTAGTTATTGTAATTGTTGTTCCTATTGTGTAAGAACAAGTTTTGCAAGCCTCTTTAGATGCAAGCTCTTGTTCCAGGCATGTGTTTAGTTATTTTTGTTCCAGAAGTTTGAGAAATAAAATCATGAGCCTCCTTTTCCTTGGTATAATGTCTCAGATTTCCGTTATTTGTGTTATGCTTTTGTAATCTTAATTTCAGCTTACATAAAAGTGTGTAGATGTATGTTGAGAAAGAATTTATTGGAGCACTTTGTCAGAGAATCAAACTTGTTCATTTCTAATTTCTCTTGCTCTGCGTATTACTTGAGAGGTTAGAAATGTCTTTAGCTTAAGTTAGTTGTAGTTGAAGTTCTTAAATAAAAAAATCTCAACTGCAACGTTTGTGTTTAATAAACCTTGTGCTCTAGCTGATCAAAAAGATAGGCAGCTTAGTTTTTAGTTTACTTTCTTTCAACACCATCAACAAGAGGGAGCTTCCCCTCCTAATTTGAAGAGCAGTTTTACTGTGCATAGCTGTCTGTTTCAAATACGCATTCCAGATGTGCAAATTTAAACGCGAACACTTAGCAACAAGATGGCATCCTCCTTAGAAGTTCGATCCTCTCCTAAAAAATCAATACCACAACAAAAATATGCAATCTTGTGCTCTTTAGAATCAGCTTGAGATTGGTATTTCATATAATCAATAGCCATTTTGATTTATCCATCCATCTCAGAGCAATAAGTCAAAGACTAGGTTCAGGTCCATATTCAGAAACACCCAGAAACTAAATAAAATCACTCCAAAATCTGCATAAAGCCACACCAAACTAAAATAAAGCTAAACACAACAAAAACTATTAAAAGTACTCATAAATATTCACCTTTTCAATCACCAAAAATCAAATTCTGTGAAATTCTTGTGAGCCTAGCTCTAAAAACTCTCAATATCTGATTAGGGTGGATATCTCACCACTGAAACCAACCCATACGAAGAGGGTTTTTTTCCTCATTTTCATCCCAAGAAACCTCGAAGCAATCCGGCAACATTTTGTTATGTTGTCAAAGTAGAGATGTGAAAATGAGAGCCAAAATGAAAATATAAAGAAGCTAGGGCTGCTAGACTCCAAAAGCTTCTTAATTTTATCCTAAAGCCAACACCCTTTCTTACTTTTGAAAATTAAAACATTTAAAAGCATCTTTTCCCCCTTTTCTAGGCGTCCCACTTCAAGGAGCAAAATAAAATATTTAAAAAGCCTTTTAAAATAACTTTTAAGTTGTATGCCTAGGCCATGGTGCTTTTTGAATGATTGTTTTACCCCCTCAACTTAAGTTTATAAAATAACTTTATAAGCAACTTAAGTGACTGAATTAATCAATTATTAAACATTGCAACCATAGGCTCTCCAAAAATCAATTGAGAAATAATACTGTCGCGTACATACTAGCCTGAGACCAACTCCCCCAAAGATGACTTACTATAAATAGCATTGCTAAAAATAGTAAGTATATACCAAACGCCACAACTGAGCGAAACTGAAGACCATAGATTACTGTGACCAACTGAAGATAGCAACATCATAAACGATCACTGATATAAATAGAAACCCCTCTGGAAACCCCAACACTGAACATCAATGTTGGCAACTAAGTCCCCTAACCACATCAACTAGGCTACAAGAACTCTGGAATAGGATAATTGAATCACTACACTACTCAAGACTAGTGAGAAGGGGACATTACAGTCTGCCCTTCCCAAGATTGCTTGCCCTCAAGCAATCATAGCTCAGGATATTGTAATATCTTCTCACTTTCCCAAGTAGCATCCTCCACTAGAAAATTATTCCATTTAATCAAATACTCCTTGACCACCCTTCTTCGTAGTGTACGCTCTTTGACCTCCAATATATCCTCAGGAATAAATATCAACTTTCCTTCCTCATCCAAAAGAGTTAACTCTGTAGAAAGAACCACATTCGGACCAAGTGCCTTCTTAAGGCAAGAGACATGAAAGAAATTATGCACCTTGTCGTTCTCGGGTAGCTCTAGCTCTTAGGCCACCTCTCCAATCCTCCTGATAACTTTGAAAGGACCATAAAATGGAGGCTTAAGCTTTTTTGACCCACTCTTCTTGAAAGTGGATTGTTTGTAGGGCTGCAACCATAAGTAAACCATGTCTCCAACCTCAAAAACATGCTCAACACGGTGTTGATCAACATATAGTTTTTGTTGATTCTAAGCATGATGTATATTCTCTCTTAGAGACTTCATGATGTCCTGACTCTCCTGAAGAAGATCTCTGGCTCTAGGCACTTTGCAATCACCAAAAAGTAAATCAACAAAGCTGGGAGCTTCATAACTATATAATGCCATGAATGGAGAGATCCAAATAGACATATGGAATTTAGAATTATAGAAATACTCTCCATTGGTACTTGTTCACCTAGATCCTAACTTCCATTTGCATTTAGTTTCATCTTCATCAGAGGTGTTTGGAGAAAGATATGAACATTTTGATGCATTCTATACTATTGGTCTAATTTTCTGTTACTTATCAGATTTGACATACTGTTGTTTTGAGCTTAATTTATGATCATACTCATGCTATTTCATTTAGGGAACATTTCTCTAACATTTTGATGTATTTGGGTGATAAATTACTGAATTATTATGCAGTTGTGTTAATATTGTAAAGTTGGTTTAGTAGTACTAACATCTATTTATAATCTACACTTTATATTCTTGTTTATACTCCCATTGAAGAAGTGGTTGAGTATAATTTTTACTTTCAGCACTTGTATTTTAATTCCCCCCACTGAATAAGTGGTAGTGTGGATTCATGGCTGGCTTTCCGCTTTATTAATAGTTAATAACCCCACTCTTGTTGCATAGGTGGTTGAGTTTTTTAATTTCCTTTCATTCTATGGCCGACTCGCTGCCTATGCTCAGTTATAATTACATTCTAGTTTGCTAACGATCCTTGACACTGTATGCTCTCACCTTTCCCACATTGGGATTTTGGTGATCAAAAGGTGAAGGGTTACTATTCTTGCTGGTTTATATTTGGAGCTAATGCTAACAGTGGTGAAATTGTGCTGATATTTCAAAAAAAACCTTAAGGGGATATTATAGTGGTATCAAAACTTGATTTCCTTCCATCCTGTGAATTCAGTGCTTCATTTGTCAAATGAATGATAGGGAAATTTGATACTACACCAGAGGGAAGAACAAAATTCAGTTTTCTGATAGTTCCAGAAGTTGAATATTTTTTTGAGGTTTTGAAAGAAATCGTTTGTTTTTAGATCTAATTATGGCTTCTGATGAAGAAAGATGTTTGGCAAGGTCACTTTTCAATGCAGGAATAAGGCTCAATGAAGAATTTCATTCAATGGAAGAGGAA
>VDFB02125715.1:0-25583 GCA_007258455.2 Sequoia sempervirens | reverse complement strand
GATATTGTAGTTTTAGTTCCCATATTTGCACCTAAAAATCTTCCGAGTTAGATTTGAGGCACTTAGATTTCCTAGATCGGCCCTGAAACTTGCCAAAATTGGCATAGCAGATTTTGAGCATGTTTTTGACTTTGAGACCTTTCCAACGGTTCAAATGGTTCATGAATCGGGGTTCGATCAAAAAAGTTATGGCCCCGGAAGTTGGCGACTTTCAGGAAGATACAATTGCAAATGTTCTTTGAAATTTGAACTTCAAGTTGTAATTTTGGTGCCAAACCGCTTCTTAAACTCAAATTTTAATGTTGTTTTGGCTCTAAAACTAAAGAGGAGCCTCTATTTTATGGGTAGGTTTCTAATATTTTTGGGTAACTTTTGGGACAAGCTCGCATATTGTGAAAGGGTTATTCTGTAGCTTTCTGTAGCTTGCATGTGTTGTAGAACTTGGGGATTTGAGATCCTCTGCATGTAAGAAGCTCCATTTTCTAAATAATAAAATTATTCTCTTGTTTGTGGGTTATTTTCTATGTCTCGGGTTGTGCCCTCATCAAGTGGTATCAGAGCGGGTTTTCTTGAGTGTGTGGATAGATCGCCTATCGTGAGGCAGTTCGTACCAGGACCGTGGTTGTGGGTCAAGGTCAAGAAAGATGCCTCCAAGAGTGATGCATGGTAGGCATGGTGGTGTCAAAGGTGGTCGAGGCAGCAGAGATGCACTGGCAGCCCTCCAGAGACAGATTGATGCGTTACAAGAGCAATTGAGAAGAGGGTTAAACCCGAGGGAGGAAAGTGAGGATGAAGGAGAGGAAGAAGGTTTAGAT
The DNA here is from genome assembly GCA_007258455.2 of Sequoia sempervirens. NCBI lineage: Eukaryota > Viridiplantae > Streptophyta > Pinopsida > Cupressales > Cupressaceae > Sequoia > Sequoia sempervirens. The sequence goes on along the minus strand of VDFB02125715.1, from coordinate 24,768 downwards.
GTAGAAGAGGAAGAAGAAGCAATTTATCAAGACCAAATGTGGCTAATAAGGGCCATTTCGAAGATCAGGAAAAGACCCAGAGCAGAAGTCCCTAGTTATTCCAGAAGTCTGAACCCGGAAGAGTTGATCGACTGGATCAACGAGCTAGAAGAATATTTTGAGTATGAGGAAATGGAGGACCCATATTGGGTTAAGTTTGCAAAAATGAAGCTGAAGGGCTATGCCAGTATTTGGTGGAAAGAGGTCCAGTTGGAAAGAAATTGAAGAGGAAAAGTCAAGATCACCAGATGGGATCACATGGTAGAGAAACTGAAGAAGCAGTTCATACCAGTGGACTACGAGTTAGATCCGGCGGAAGAAATCAAGTAAGGGTTGAAGCAAGGAAGCAGATCTGTGAAAGAATATACTGAAGATTTTCACAAGATAATCATTAGAACGGGTCACATAGAGGCCAATAAGGAGAAGGTAGCCCGATATCTTAATGGGTTACGACCGAGCATTCAGGAGGAGTTAAGCTTAGTCAGAATGACCACCATTAAGGATGTGTATCAGTTTTCTCTAAAGGTGGAAGAGAAGTTGAACAAAAGATTTGATGGCAAGCAAAAAGGACAAGGAGGGCAATGGCAGACCTTCAGGAAGCCGAAATGATGATGAAAAGAAAAGTGAAGATGTGGGTACCAGCCGAAGCCAAAGGAATGACAACTTCTACTGCCCTCGTGATCAAAACAATGGTGATCAAAGAGTTAGAGGACGAGGGAGATATAGACAAGGATCTGGAAGAGGTGGTTTCAGAGGAACGTGTTTCCAGTGTGGTGAAGAAGGGCATCGAGCCTATGAATGTCCACAAAACCAAGGAAGGGCAAACAAAAGGCTAGAAGGTCGTGGAAGGGTTGCGCATGCAAATGAGTAGGCCCAATTTGAACATTCAGATGATGCTGAAAGGGGAGAAGCCCTAGTGATTAGGAGAGCCCTAGTGAATGAGGAAAAGGAACCAGAATAGAGGAAGAATCTGTTTCACACAAGGTGCAAGTGTGAAGGAAAATGTTGTGATGTCATTATTGACAGTGGGAGCATCGATAATCTAGTGTCAGAGGAAATGGTCACAAAGTTGAAGTTGAAGAGGGAAAGGCACCTGCATCCATATCAGATTGTCTAGTTGCAGAAAGACCACAAATTTTTGGTCAATGAGCAGTGCCTAGTAAAGTTCAAGATAGGGAGCTACCATGATGAGGTACTCTATGATATCATCCCCATGGATGCATGTCACATGTTGTTGGGGAGGCCGTGGCAGTTCGATAGGCAAGCTATACATGATGGCCATGCAAACACTTATTCCTTGACAAAGGATGGGGTTCATCACATGTTGAAACCCCTAAAGGAGACCGAAGAAAAGGTATGCAATAGTGCTAGAATTTGTTATGTAGATGGAAGAAAAATTTTAGAAGGTATGAAACATGAGCATGTGTGTTATGCATTGATTCCTAGAGTGAGTAATGATGATAGTGAGAAGGTTCCAGAAGAAGTTTCTGTGATGTTGGATGAGTTTTAGGATATTGTTTTTGATAATGTACCTAAGGGTTTACCGCCAATAAGGAAAATCAGTAATCAGATTGAATTGATTCCTAGGGCTAGTTTGCCAAATAAGGCAGCTCATAGAATGACTCCAGCAGAAAATGAGGAGTTGAACAGATAAGTTCAAGAGTTGTTGAGAAAGGGTTTGATACGGGAGAGTTTGAGTCCATGTGCAATACCTGTAGTACTAGCACCAAAGAAGGATGGGGAGTGGAGGATGTGTACAGATTCCTGAGCCATAAACAAGATAACAATCAAGTACAGTTTTCCCCTGCCAAGGATGGATGACTTGATGGACTGTTTGAGTGGAGCTCAGTACTTCACAAAGATTGATCTGAAGAGTGGATATCACTAGATCCGGATTCGAGAGGGAGATGAATGGAAGACTGCCTTCAAGACCAAAGAGGGCCTGTACGAGTGGTTAGTCATGCCTTTTGGGCTAACCAATGCACTAAGCACATTCATGCGGCTCATGAATGAGGTACTGAAAGAGTTTCTAGGGAATTTTGTCATTGTGTACTTAGATGATATTTTAGTTTCAGTAAGACGCTGGATGAGCATCTGATGCATATTCAAAGAGCCTTTGAGAAGTTAAGAGAAGAGAAACTGTTGATTAATCTGAAGAAGAGTAGTTTTGTGAAGAGGGAGTTAGTGTACTTGGGGTTTGTTGTCTCGCCAGGTCTCAAGATGGACCCAGAGAAGGTGAAGGATATTTTGGAATGGCCTACCCCAAGAACTACTACCGCGGTGAGATCTTTCCATGGTTTGGCTAGTTTTATAGAAAGTTCATTAGAAACTTCAGTAGTATTTGTGGACCCCGACCAAAACAATGAGAGGATAGAAAAAGAATTCAAGTGGAGCAATGGAGCGGCAAAAAGTTTTGAACTATTGAAGCAGAAGGTGACAAAGCAACCTCTAGCCCTCCTAGATTTCAACAAGGTGTTTCAGGTGGATTGTGATGCCAGTGGTTGTGCCATTGGAGCAGTGTTGAGCCAAGAAGGTAAGCCCATAGCCTCTTTTAGTGAAAAATTAAATGATGCCAAGAGAAAGCATTATGTATATGATTAGGAATTTTATGCAATAGTTCAAGCATTAAACAAATGGAGACATTATTTTTTGCCAAAGGAATTTGTTCTATATATTGATTATCAGGCTTTGCAGTACCTAAATAGTTAGGGAAAATTAAATCGAGGCATATGAAATGCAGAGTTTTGGCAAGAGTTATACCTTTATTTTGGAAACATAGGAGTGGGAAGTCAATGTGGTTGTAGATGCCTTTAAGTAGGAGGCATACATTGGATGACAAAGACGATTGAAGTGGTTGGGTTCAATGAACTCAAGACATTATATCTTGAATATCCTGATTTTGTAGAGGCTTGGAAAGCTTCCAAGGAACCTGTTACAATGGATAGGACAAGGTGGTTGGATTTCATAATCTAGGATGGCATGTTATTTAAGGGAAGTCAATTGTGTATCCCAAGGAGTTCCATGAGGGAGAACCCGATAAAGGAGAAGCATAGTGGAGGAATGGCAGGACATTTTGGTCAGGATAAGACCATTGCCATTATCAGTGAGCATTATTATTGGCCTCATTGTCACAAGATGTGAAGAAGTTTGTACAAAGCTGTGGTATGTCGATGGCTAAAGGAGGAGCCAATACAGCTTATTAGCCCCACTCCTCGCACTGCAGAGGCCATGGAGGATATAAGTATGGACTTTGTTCTTGGTTTTCCAAGGACACAAAGAGGAAATGAATCAGTATTTGTGGTGGTTGATAGGTTTTTCAAGATGGCACATTTCATTCCATGTCAAAATACCCATGATGCGCCCACATTGTTGACTTGTTCTTCAAAGAGGTGGTGAGGCTACATGGTCTGCCAAAGAGTATTGTTTCAGATCGTGACACCAAATTTGTGGGGTACTTTTGGAGGACCTTGTGGAAGAAGCTGAAGATAGAGCTGAAGTTCAATTTTGCACACAATCCACAAACAGATGGGCAGACAGAGGTTGTTAACAGGAGTTTGGGTAACCTACTAAGATGTTTGGTAGGAGATAAACCCAAGGGATGGGACTTGATCTTACTCCAGGTAGAATTCTCTTACAAAAATTCTATCAACAGAAGCACTGGTAGATCACCATTCCAGATTATGTATGGAGGTAGCCCCAAAACAGCTCTAGAATTAAGGAAGATGGACGAAGAGAAGCAAATAAGTGTTGAAGCCGAATATTTTAAAGAACACATCAAGGATATACATGAGAAGGTAAGAGAACATATTAACAAGATGAATATGCAGTATAAGGCTAAGGCAGATCAGAAGCGGAGGTATAAGGAGTTTCAGATTGGTGATGAAGTGATGGTCCACTTGAGGAAAGAAAGGTTTCCAGTGCGAACATGAAGATGAAGAAACATGACTCAGGGAATGCATATGAGGTAGAGTTACTAGATGGATTCAACATTTCCCCTGTGTTCAACATTTCAGATTTGACAGAGTATCATGAAGGTGGCACAGAGGAAGTACCAATGATGGAACAATGTGGGATTCCAGCATCTACTTCAGAAAAGGAGGAGATTGAGGAAATCTTGGATAGTCGTGTGGGAAGGAGTACTAGAAACAGGCAAGTATGAAGAATATCTAGTGAAATGGAGAGGAAGGCCTATGGAAGATTCATCCTGGCTATCTAAGGTAGCGATTGACCGATTGGGTTTTCCTCAACCATCTAAGACGTGACGAGGTCACTTCTCAAATTACCCTAGGTGTCTGATGCAGGAGCATCCAGTGGTGTAAGGGCAATCTTGCATCACCTAAAAATAGTTAAATTTCAAGTTTCTCAGTTTTCAGATGTTTTTACATTTTTGGATACCCTTTTCATCATAATTAAATTCCCAATTTACGGTTTTTATTTCCTATTCTTGGGTTGAAATATATTGCAGTTTTAGTTTCCCATATTTGCACCTGAAAATCTTTTGAGTTGGATTTGAGGCACTTAGAGCTTCTGGAATGGCCCTGAAACTTTCCAAAATTGGCGTAGCAGATTTCAAGTGCGTTCTTGACTTCGAGACCTTTCCAACGATTCAAACGGTTCGCGAATCGGGGCCCCGAATCAAAAGTTATGGCCCCGGGAAGTTGGCGCACTTTCTAGAAGATACAATTGCAAATGTTCTTTTGAAATTTGAACTTCAAGTTGTAATTTTTGGTGCCAAACCGCCTAAACTCAAATTTTAATGTTTTTTTGGCTCCAAACTAAAGAGGAGCTCTATTTATGGGTGGGTTTCTAATATTTTTGGGTAACTTTTTGGGGACAAGCTCGCATATTGCAAAAGGGTTATTCTGTAGCTTTTTGTAGCTTGCATGTGTTGTAGAACTTGGGGATTTGAGATCCTCTGCATGTAAGAAGCTCCATTTTCTGAATAATAAAATTATTCTCTTGTTTGTGGGTTATTTTTTGTGTCTCGGGTTGGGCCCTCATCAACAACACATTACAACACTATTCCAAGATACAATTAATTCAAATTTATGTCAATTATCCAAATTACGTGTGAAAAAGGATTACTTTTTTTGACGCTACATCTTCTCAAACTATTTTGTCACCTTTTTCTTCCGATCATCAAAACCTATTCTACTTTTGAAAATTAGAGATCTCTAAATTTCCAAAATTTGACTAGGGTTTCAATACTTCTACCAAACTTTATTTGTAGTTGTTGGTTCACCTTCTCAACCTCTTTCCTTATTGGACCACAATTTTTTCTTCCAATTTCTCACAATATTTATCTCTTGATGTCAACTTCTCTGTCAAAATTTCTTCAACTCTTTTTGCTTCTTCAATATAGGTCTTTAGATCAACAATCATCTTTTCTACAATCTTCAACTATTTTCATACATTTTCTTTAACTCTCATTTCTTTTACAATTCTACCCTTCATCCTTTTGATTTCTTTTCCATCCCATAAAAATTTCTCCATAAGATCTACTTCTTCTGCATTATTTCTAAATTCCATCTCTACATCTCCTTCAGCAGTCTCAAAATCCATGAACACAACTTTTTCTTTTTCATCTCTGGATACATCTTCTTCTTCAATGCAGTAGTCTTCGTCCTCATTAGTGTAGAAACTCTTATGTTTTCTTGGACCTTTCAATCTTCTCTAAAAATACTTATGTCCATTATTTTTCTTAGCATTGTTAGTATTCTTATGGGGACACTTAGTCATAAAATGTCCAAATTCTTCACAATTGAAACATTTGAAAGTTAATTTTCCTTTGTACTTACTAAAACCTCTTTGTGGCTTCTTGACAAAATTTTCTTCTTTTGTATTTGATCCAAAATAGAATCTTGATCAACCTACTTCATAGATGCTTTGAAAGTAGCCTCTTTCCTTGTAGAATATTCGCATTCAAATCTCATCTCAAATGCAGTTGAAGTTCCATGTAGTTAAATCAATTTTACAGAATTCATATATTTAGCTTCTTCAATAACAAGGATTTTCGGATCACACCATTTGGGGAGAGATCTGAGAACCTTCTTCACAACAATCTTCTCTTCCAAATTCTTACCAAGACCTTGGATATGGTTGACAACTTCATCAATTCCAAGCATGAATGCAACAATGTTCTCATATTCTCTCACCTTTAGACCTTCAAAATGAGCTTTGTTAGTTTGCACCTTTGCCTCTTTAACTTTTTCATCACCTTCATAGATTGTCTCTAGTTTATCCCATATGTCCTTTTCTATTCTGCATTATATTATTTTCAAAAATTCAAAATTAGTCAATCCACATAGAATAGCATTCCTTGCCTTAGAATTGAGTTCAAGGGCTCTCTTTTTGGCTTGACCCCTAGGAGGGTTTTCAGGAGCTTCATATCCCTCTACTACTAACATCTAAATGTTCATTCCTAATCCATCCTAACTTTCCAAAATACAAAATTATATCCATCAAATATCGATACTTTATTTCTATATGAACTTTCAAGTGCCATCCCAGATCTACCTTAAGTTGTTAGGCTTCTTCAAAGGAACTTAGCTCATATACCAATTGAATGGAACAAAATATATTGAGAGGGGGTGAATTAGTAGATCAAAACTATTTAAAACTCTCAACTCAAAATTCATATATCAAAAAATAATACTTAACTCAAAGCAGAAAGCTAATGATCAATGAATAACATAAGCACACACATCTGCATAAGAGAACACCATATATGCATGGAAACCCAAGATGGGAAAAACCATAGTGGGAAAATATGCTTGGATCTACTATCCAAATCCAGCCTCATAATGCAGAAATATATGATTGAATTTCACACTTTGAAGTAGGCACCAACCTATCAAAGAAAACAATCCTCTATTGTGTTTGTAGGCACCAACCCACTAGAGAAACCAATCCCCAACTAAAAATAGTATAGAAAGTAGCACACCACTCCTACTAAAATACAATGACAAAGCTTGTAGATCTTCAAGGTAACTAAACTCATGCAAGAGTTATAGCTAATGCTCTCCCTGACTGAATATGATCTTTTGATAGAAACACACACTAGAATGAAATTCTCCTTTATATCTTCATCACCTTCTCTTTTATTTGTACCAGCGACCAACTTTACTTCACATAGATTTGATTATAATTCATGTGGTTTGATGAAGGCCACACTACCCAAAACCCACACAAATCACAAGAATAGGTACCAACACATAAGATGCAAGACAGAAAAATAACTCACTTTCAATTATTTTTAGAAGATGAAATTATAGATTTAAAAATTACATGCTATAGCCTCATGGGCTTGATTCATTACACCCAAATCAACTCTGAAAACAAAATACATTATTCAGAGCCACAATCTGCACTAATGGAGCCACCTTCTACAACCCCCACTTATCCATTTTTATTTTACCCAATAATCACCCTAGAATGTTCTAGAAATTGTAACTTTCCCTTTTGTTTTGGTGCCAAAAGTCCCACTATTTGATTTCTTTCCTTGGAAGATATTTTAATGAAACTCACTTTTTAGAGGGGAAACTTCACGGGACCATAACTTTTGATCTAGGTGTCTGATTTGCTATTATAACATATCATTGGAAAGCTCTCAAAGAGATCTACAGCATTGAACCCATTGAAGGTTAGTTCATCAACTTTTCAATTTGTTTCAGGTCCTCTACAGTTTTCATATCTGAATTTGAGCCTGCATTGGAGAAATTTCCTAGGACAAAAACTTTAATATCTCCCAAGTTGTGCTGGGTATTGAGATGACTCTTTCGCGACCGGAAATATTTTTCAGTTCTGCTCCTTGGAGTAAATTTTCAGGTCCATACAAGCCTGTTTAGGCTGACTTACTAAAAATAGTAAGTGACCATTTTTCACCTTTTTTGACTTCTAACTATCTTACACCCCTTAAGTGCCATCATGGAACTCAAAACAACTAAATAAATTAAGGAAAAAACATTTTTTTGGGGTGATGCAAGATTTCCCTACACCGTTGGATGCTTCTGCATCAAACACCCAAGGTAATTTGAAAAGTGACCCTATCACTTCTCAAGAGTTAGAGGAAAACCAAGATGCTTAACCTCAACCTTAGACAACCATGATGAATCTTCAACAGGCCTTCCTCTCCACTTCACCAAGTACTCTACATATTGCTTGTTTCTTGTACTTCTACCCACATGACTATCTAAAATTTCTTCTATCTCCTCCTTTTCTGAAGTAGGTGCTAGGATATTCCATTGTGCTTCTATTATTTCTTCATCAATTCCTCCTTCATGATATTCTATTAAATCTGAAATTTTAAACATAGGTGAAATATGAATTTCATCAAGCAGCTCTACCTCATATGCATTTCCTGAATCATGCTTCTTCAGGATCTTGCATGGTCCAAACTTCTTCATCTTTAACTTGTATGTACCAACTAGAAACCTTTCCTTTTGCAAATGAGCCATGACTTCATCTCCTACCTAGAACTCCTTATACCTTTTTTTTTATCTGGCGTAGCCTTATATTGTGAGTTCATCTTATTGATATGTTTATTCACCTCTTCATTCAAATTCTTCAGGTGCTCAGCAAAATATTTAGCCTTAGCACTACTCTTCTCCCCCTTATCCATCTTTCTTAGTTCAAAAGAAATACTTAGACTACTCCCATACACAATCTAGAATGGTTATTTACTAGTGCTCCTATTGACAGAATTGTTGTAAGCAAATTATGTCTATGGTATAATCAAATCCCATCCCTTGGGCTTATCTCCTACTAAGCATCTTATCAAGTTACCCAAACTCATGTTCACCACCTTCATTTTTCCATCAGTCTATGGATGGTATGCAGAACTAAACTTCAAATCTATTTTCAACTTCTTCCATAATTTCCTCCAAAAATAACCAACAAATTTGGTATCTCTATCTGAAACTATACTCTTTGGTGGACCATGTAGTCTCACCACCTCTCTGAAAAGAAACTCTGCAATATGAATAGAATCATTAGTTTTATGACATGGAATGAAATGTGTCATCTTTGAAAATATATCCACCACAAAAAATATGGAATCATGCCCTCGTTGTGTCCTTGGCAAGCCAAGAACAAAATCCATGCTAATATCCTCCCATGGCCTCTCAGGTATAGGTAATGGCTGATACAATCCAATATTTTGACTTGCTCCTTTCACCATCTGACATGCTCTGCAACTTTGTAAAAACTTCTCCATATATTGTTGTAACTATGGCCAGTAATAACTCTCACTAACAAGAGCAATGGTCTTATCTCAACCAAAATGTCTATCAAATCCTCCACTATGCTTCTCCTTGATTGATTCTCTCTCATAAAACTCCTTAGAATGCACAATTGGATTCCTCTAAACAACATCCCATCTTGGATTAAGAAATCCAACTATCTTGTCCTATCCAATGTAACAGGTTCCAAACAAGCCTTCCAAGCTTCAACAAAGTTTAGATCTTTAGGATACAAACTCTTGAGTTCATTGAACCCAACAACCTCTATATTCATCTTATCAACAGATTTTTCCTTCTACTCAAGGCATTTATGACTCTATTTGACCTTTGACTCCTATGCTTCAAACCAAAAGTATAACTCTGTAAAAACTCAACCCATTTTAAATGCCTTTGATTTAACTTTCCTTGACTATTGAGATACTACAAAGCCCAGTGATTAGTATATAAAACAAATTCTTTTGGAAACAAATAGTGTCTCCATTTCTTCAAATCTTGAACTGTAACATAAAACTCTTCATCAGAGACAAAATATTTCTTCTTAGTATCATTTAAATTCTCACTAAAATAGGAAATAGGCTTACCTTCTTGACTCAAAATAGCTCTTATGGAAGTTCCACTAGCATCACAATATACCTAAAAGACATTATTGAAATCTAGAAGTGCCAAAACAAATTGCTCTATAACTTTCTTCTTCAACATATCAAAAATTTTGGCTGCTCCTGTAGTCCACTTAAACTCTTTTCTAACCCCTCTCATTGCTTCAATTAGAGGTGCACAAATACTACTAAAATTCTTAATAAAATTTATGTAAAAACTTGCTAGACCATGAAATGATCTTACCTTTGTAACACTCATTGAGGTAGGCCATTCAATTATACTATCTCACCTTCTCTGGATCCATTTTAAGACCCCCTATTGAGAGAACAAATCCTAGATACACCAACTCTCTCTTCACAAAACTACATTTCTTCAAATTAATCAACAACTTATCCCCCCTTAGCTTCTCAAAAACTCTTTAGATATACATCAACTGCTCCTCCAAAGTCTTACTAAAAATAAAAATATCATCCAAATAAACAATAAAAAAAATTCCTAAAATTCTTTTAATACCTCATTCATAAGCCACATAAATTTGTTCGATGCATTGGTTAGCCCAAAAGGCATGACTAACCACTCATACAAGCCCTCCTTGGAATTAAAGGTTGTCTTCCATTCATCTCCTTCTCTAATCTGGATATGGTGATATCCACTCTTCAAATATATCTTCATAAAGTACTCAACTCCACTCAAACAATCCATAATGTCATCCATTCTTGGTAAGGGAAATCTATACTTGATGGTGATCTTGTTGATGGCTCTAGAATCTGTACACATCCACCATTCCCCATCCTTCTTTAGTGCTAGTATTGTATGTACTACACATGGACTCAAAATCCCTCTGATCAATCCCTTCTGCAACAACTCTTGCACTTGTTTGTTCAACTCTTCACTCTCTGTTGGAGTCATACAATGAGCTAAGTTATTTGGAAAATTGGCTCCAAGAATCAGGTCCGTTTGATGACTAATCTTTCTTACTAGAGGAAAACCTTCAGGTACGTTAGTAGAAATAATAGCTTGAAACTCATTCAAAAAATATGAAACCTCTACAGGTACCTCAGTAGTACCTCTACATGTTCATCCCTCATACCTTCTAGGAACTTTCTCCTATTAACCAAAAAAATTCTTGCATTACTGCATACCTTTTCCTCTGTCTCTTTCAAGGGCTTCAACTTATGATGAACCCCATCCTCTGTCAAAGAATAGGTGTTGGCATCTCCATCATGTACTGCTTGTCGATGAAACTACCACGATCTGCCTAACAACGTATGACAAATATCCATAGGCATAATACCACACAATACTTCATCATGGAAATTTCCAATCTTGAACTTTACCATACATTGTTCATTTATTAAGGCTTTATTGTTCGTCTGCAACCAAGCAATCTAGTATGGGTTCGGATGCCCTCTTCTCTCCAACCACAACTTACTAATCATATCTTTTGAAACAAGGTTATCAGTACTACCTCCATCAATAATAACATTACAAACTTTACCTTCACACTTACATCTAGTGCGAAACAAATTCTTCCTTTGAGTTGGTTCCTTCTACTCATTCAACAAGGCTCTTCTAGTAACAAGAACCTCCCCTCTTTTTGCATCTACAAAATGTGAAGACTCAACATCTTCATCTGCATGTGCAACTTGTGCATTACCCTCATCTCTTCTATTTGTCCTTCCTTGATGTTGACGACACTCATAGGCTCTATGTCCTTCTCCACATTGGAAACAGGTTCCACGAAATCCTCCTCTTCCCAGTCCTCGTCCAGATCTTCCTCTTCCTCTTTAGTCTACATTATTCTTATCATGAGGATGGTAGGTGTTATCTTCTTTCTAGTTTTGGTTGCTACTGGATCCTTCACCCTTCTTTTGATCTTCATTTCGACCTCCATACATGACTATCCACTAGTCTTTCCACCACAACCCCCACCTCTTTGCTTGCTTTCAAATCGTCTATTCAACTTTTCTTCTACCTTCAAAGAAAATTGATATGCATCTTCAATGGTAGACAATCTTACCAGACCCAACTCTTCTTGAATGCTCGGCTTCAACCCATTTATGTAATGGGCAACTTTCTCTTTACCGGCCTCAAAATGACCCATTCTAATCAAGGCAGTAGAATTATTCTGTATACTCCTTGATGAATTTTCCCGCTTGTTTCAACCCTTGCATCTTCTTCAAAAAATCTAGCTCATAATCTATAAGAATGAACTATCTTTTTAATTTTTCCACCATACAATCCCAATTTTTTTATTTTCTCTTGTCCTCTTTTCGTTCTAGTTGTACCTCTTTCTACCAAATATTAGCATGACCCTTTAGCTTGGTCTTTGCAAATTAGACCCTCTCAAGATCCTCCACCTCCTCATACTCAAAGTACTCCTCCATATCATTGATCCAATCAATCAACTCTTTTGGGTTAAGATTTCTAAAAAATGTAGAAATGTTGATCTTTGGCCTTTTCCCAATCTTAGAGATGGCCTTAAATAGTATTACTTTGGATCTTCTTCTTCTTGTTCTTCTTCAAAGTGTTCCTCATTTTCAGCTTCATCTCCTCTTCTTGGCTCAAACCCTCGACGCAGCTCCTCTTGCAATGTGTGAACTTGTCTCTACAGGGCTCTAAAACCCCCTTTTGGTACAATAACATTTCTTCCACCACCACGGTTTCTTCATGTAGGCATTCTGATCACTTTTCGTAGAAACCGACAACCACAAGTCCTAGTGCAAACTACCTCACATTCGGCAATCTTTTTACACACTCAGGAAAACCTGCTCGGATACCACTTGATGACGGCCACACCGCCTGAAACCCACACAAATCACAACAATAGATACCAACACAAAAGATGTAAGACAAAAAAATAACTCACTTTCAACTAATTTTAGGAGATGAAATTACAGATTCAAAACTTACATGTTATAGCCTCATGGGCTTGATTCATTACAACAAAACCAACTCTAAAAACAAAATATACTATTCAGAGTCACAATCTACACTAACGGAGCCACCTTCTACAACCCCCACTTATCCCTTTTTATTTTACCCAATAATTGCCCTAGAATGTTCTAGAAAGTCTAACTTTCCCTTTTGTTTTGGTGCCAAAAGTCCCACCATTTGATTTATTTCCTAGGAAGATATTTTAATGAAATTCACTTTTTAGAGGGGCAACTTCGCAGGGCCATAACTTTTGATCCAAGTGTCCAATTTGCTATTATAACATATTGTTGGAAATCTCTCGAAGAGATCTACAATGCCAAACCCACAGGAGGTCAGTTCATCAACTTTTCAAGTTGTTTCGAGGCCTCTAAGGTTTTCATATCTGAATTTGAAGTTGCATTGGAGAAATTACTCAGGATGAAACTTTAATATCTCCCAAACCATGTAGGGTATTGAGATGATTCTTTTGTGACCGGAAATTTTTTTATAGTTTTGCTCCTTGGGGTAAATTTTTAGGTCCATACAAGCTTGTTTAAGCTGAATTACTAAAAATAGTAAGTGGCCGTTTTTCACCCTTTCTGATTTCTAACTATCTTACACCCCTTAAGTGCCATCATGAAGCTCAAAACAACTAAATAAATTAAGGAAAATAATTTTTTGGGTGATGTAAGATTTCCCTACACTGTTGGATGCTCCTACATCATGATCACACTTGAATACTTCGACACCTACTGATGCATTTGAACATTAAATATATGTGTGTGTGTGTGTGTGTGTGTGTGTGTGTGTGTGTGTGACATCACATTAACACTCTGATGTAGAGCCAAGGTGGAGGTCATTCACAACAATGAATAATATCAAATCTAGAACAAAGAACTCTTCTTTACCATGCATTCAACCTAATAGGCATCAACTCACCCTCAAGTTCTCCAATCACTCAAGTTTGCAAATTTGGTAACAAAAATTCACAAGACCCCTATCAAGGTTCTCAGCATTCATAAAATGACAATTGAAAGATCCTCAAACAACTACCAAAGCCGATTCTTTGAACTTCACAAAAATCACCATTTTGCACACTACTTTCCCTTGTAGTATAGGAAAACCAATTTTTTTTATTTTTAAGCAAAATTTTCCAAAACACCTTTAAAAAAAATCATGGCTTAAGATAACCTTTTCAGATTTATTTAACATATCAAAGAACCAGATATCATTCTTTTGGGTAAAAGTCTTCAAAATTAAAAATTTCACAGTTTTAGGCCTCCAATTAGGCCATTTTTACAAAGAGGCCACCCTTAGATAGTCACATCAAGCTACCACATATAAAAAAATTCTTGGGGAATGATCCAAAACAACAGATTTTACAGGCTTTAGGCCTCCAAGTGCACAATTTAATCTCAAATCTAAAAAACCCTCTTAAAACACAAGAACCTAGGGTTTTGGGGCATCATTATTGTTTCTCCATATTCCCAACCATTCTAGACCACACCAACTGCTAAAAAATCCATAATTAGGTCCTCCCAAGCTTAAAAAAAATTCACTTGGCTTTAGATATTCTTGCAGCACCAATTCATAGGTTAGAGGCCTTATTTTCAAGTGGGAAATTAACATTTCCAGACCTTTATCTCTTCATTCTCTTCCAAAACTCAGTTCTCCACACCTTCCACTCTTGAGAAATCATTTCCTATGCGCTACCAACTCATCCCATTGAATCACATTGGCATATAGTAGGTGGGATGAGATTCAAGCCACTAAGAACTACAAACCCTTATACCCCTATTCAGGAACCCGTTAAGGAAAAGCCTGAGATTTAAGGCCCAAAATGAATGAAAGAACACTTATTAAGAAATAAAAAGAAATGTTAAGACATATTTCAACAATCCTACATCATGTCCTGATACAAATAGGTGCTTGTATGGCATGTGCACAGGCAGAAAACACAGGAAAACAGTAAAATCTGAAAACTACGCACTTGAAATTTTTATTGATTAAGAAAAACTCCTTCAACAGTCCCTGTCGCGAGCCCTTGAGGGCCTTAAGTACATTTTTCTACATTGAAATCCAACTTCCTAACTTTTTTAACCACCAAAACTAACCTTTTTTGGAAACACATAACAAATTTTGTTACATATTAAACAACTCACAAGTTTGCACTTTTAGACTCCACCAACCTAATGACCTTAACTAATAACTTTTAGACCATTTGGAACCTTTCTAATGGTCTATTTTAGGCCTTATTAAGAGTAAAATACTCATCATACCACATTTACCAACTAACCTTCCTTATTTAACATCAAACAATCACAAAATGAGGGTGAAGTGTGGGTGCTCCTGCACCACACTCGTCCATGTTGGCTAGGGATCTGAAAATAGCTAGGACAACATAAGGTGGACCTAAATTTAAATTACATGAAACATTTAACACTATGTTCCAAAATTAAATTTTCTTGACAATGAAACAACTTGATGTCATGTGCTACCACAAGGACCTTAACCAGGTCCTGTCTTAACATCATGCACAAGATTTGAATTTTGCATGCTACTAGCCATTACCACACACACCTTAAACACAAACAAGTCAATAAATAGGAACAAAGATCCTTCTGTCACATCAAAGCCTCACCTTCAAGAACTCAAGAAACTAATAGAATTAGTGTATACGTGTACTCTCCTTCCAAACTGCAAAACAAAAGTGCATTTATGAAAGAAATGTGGACCATTATTGAATTGCCATAGGAATCTCTCTGCCCAAAAGATATCCTTGAACTAAAACATACTAATGCAAACTTTTGGATCACCACATACATAGAGAATAGATGCAAGAAAGACACTACAAGCATACAATGACATCTGATAATATATATTTCTTGATTTTGTATCCTAACATTAAAATTATCAACTTTGAACAGATTGAACTTTCGACATACAACACTTTAAGTCAAGGGGAATATAATGGTCCAATTTAATGTACTAACACACTCTTCATACTTGACAAACTTTTGACTGCAAAATTTGTTATCGACAATAGCCTTTGACATCAAACACTTCTGACAGCAAACTTTGGCATCACTAATAGCATTTATCATCAATGACAACCTATGTTCAACACCTAGTGGGTGCGGGAATCCAATTGATTGTGGTTCAAATGAAATTGAACCAAGTGTTGACCAAGACCTTGACGCTTTTGATGAAGACAAATATGAAGACTAATAAATATTGATTATAATTTGAATTTTCATTATGTAATGACATTTTGAGACTTGAATATTTATATTTTTGCAAATTATGAATATAATTATATGAGGTATTTAAATATTCTATTTATTGACAATTATGTTTAGGTTTTATGAGTATCATTGTTCTTATAATTAAATTTATAATTTTGAACATATATATATACATTCTCATACCCATACAAAGGAAAAAAATTGTTGTACTGCCAAACCCATACCTGTACCCAAATTGACAACTTAGATCATTAGGTATTTCTAATTACTATTAATCCTTACAAGTTAATAGAGATCAAGAATCAAAACAAATCAGATTACAAGTATTTACATTCAGCTAGATCAAAACCACACCAAAGAAATTAAGTTTGAGGCTATGTGGGATCGATCCCCTAGATATTTTCAAGTCTACATAGAATTCAAAGATAATCAAAACTCTAAGACTATTAATTTATAGTATTATGAATGAAAAAAAAAAAAAAACTTTACAAATGAAATTTTTTACATTTCATTATTGATTCAATAATTAAATACAACTTTTATTCACATTTAATTTCCTAAAATAATATTTCTTATTTTATATTTACTTAACCCTAATTTAGATAAATTTGTTTGCATTACTTTGATTAGCCTGGATTAATTTAATGAGGTTACTCTTTCCCTTACAATTATAAAGGACAATAAACAAAAGTAAACGTCGCTCAAAAATTACATTTATTTCTGTGTTCATCATGCAGTTGTATACACAGGTTCGGGGATTGGCCTTCAAGATTACATCCATGGCTTAGAGAAATCTAGAAGTATACTCAAGTTTAGATGGACAGTGGACTTTATTGTTTCTCTAGAGAAACATGATCAGCACTACAGATGAGAGATATTATGCTTATATTAATCCACAGATGTATTTATAGTTTGTTGGTTAAGCATGGTGAATTTGTCTTTGTAAATATGATTGGACATGTTTGTTGTGGCAACATTTTGTCACTGCTGCTCTTTTGTAACAGCTTTACTGTTGATAAGTATGAGGTATTTTTCCACAGCGTGTCAAATTATGATATCGCTATCAGGATTCAATCGTGTAGTTTTTTAAGAGTCAAACTCATGACCGTGTACTTTTTTAAGGGTCAATGAGTTTGACTCTTAAAAAATGACACGGTTGAATCCTGATAACAATATCATAAGCCTTACTGCTGTTTGTATTTTACGTAAAAGTTTTATTTTTATGCTTTTTCCAATAAAAAAACAATAAAATAAAATTACATTTGTCCATAGAAAAATTTGAAAGTAAGCTATAGGTACCTAGTGCCTTCCCTTTCTATTTGTGAAGATCACTTGAAAAGCTAGGACGGACAGGGTGTCGTACACAGGCATGGAACAGGTTATAATAACTACATGTGGGGTTATATAACATTCACCAAAGAATGAAGCAGAACCACAAGCTTACACTCTACGTTAACACAAGTAAACAAACAAAGCCTTAGCTAATCAGACGCCACTTATATTAATTGGAAAAATAAATAAATCTACAAAAAGTAGTTTTTTTTTGGGGCATTAAAAGTAAGTTCTAGAGACAAACTAATTTTGTTAAAAAGAATTTGTGGAGTATGTAAGAAATTTTATGTAACATTACAATTATTGTGTACATAATCATATAAGTTTGTTTAATTATGATAATTAAGGATATGTAGAATCTAATTGTTAAAGAGATAATGTGTGGAGTGGACAAGGAACATAATATAACATCATAATATTGGATATACAATTGCACAAGTTTTCTTCAGTATTAATAATTAAGGACATAAAAAATCTAATTATTTTAAAAATTTATGTGGAGTGCATAAAAAATCTTATATAATATCACAATGATTGTGCACACAATCACACAAGTCTTTTTCAATTATAATTATTAAGGACATACAAAATCTAATTGTTAGAAAGAAATTGTGTGGAGTGCATAAAAAATCTAATACAACATCACAACCATCATGTACATAATGACACAAGTCTTGTTCATTTATATTTATTAAGAACATACAAAATCTAGTTGTTAAAAAAAAAATATGTGGATTGTATAAAGAATCCAATATAACATCACACGCATTGTGTATATAATCACACAAGTCTTGTTTGATTATAATTATTATGGGTAGACAAAATCTTATTGTTAAAAATAAATTGTGTGAGAGTGCATAAGAAGTCCAATATAACATCACAATCATTATGTACACAATCACAAAGGTCTTGTTCAATTATAATTATAAGGACATGCAAAATCTGATTGTTGAAAACGAATCATGTGGAGTATAGAATGAATCTAATATAACATCACAATCATTTTGCACACAATCACATAAGTTTTGTTCAATTATAATTATTATGAACATACAAAATCTAATTGTTTAAAAGAAACTGTGTGGAGTGCATAATGAATCTAATATATCATCAGAATCATTGTGTACATGATCACTCAAGTCTTGTTCAATTATAATTATTAAGGACATACAAAATATAATTGTTGGAAAGAAAATGTGTGGAGTACATAAGGAATCTAATACCTAATATAAGATCACAACCATTGTGTACACAATCACACAAATTTTATTCAATTATAATTACTTGAGACACACAAAATCTAATTGTTAAAAAGAAATTATGTGGAGTGTGCATAATGAATCTAATATAAATTCACGACCATTGTGTACACAATCGCACAAATCTTGTTCAATTATAATTATTAAAGATATACGCAATTTAATTGTTAAAAATAAATTGTGTGGAGTGTATAAGGAATCTAATATAACAACATAATCATTATGTACTCAATGACACGTGTCTTGATCAATTATAATTATTAAGGACATACAAAATCTAATTGTTATTTTTTTATGTGGATTGTATAATAAATTCAATATAATGTCATAATTATTATGTACACAATCACACAAGTCTTGTTTTGTTCTAATAATTAAGGAAATACAAAATTTAATCACTACATAAATTATGTGGAGTGTGTAAACACCTAGAAAAAATGCCACCTTCACCTAATAACTTGAGTCATTCATTTATCCCCTGGGATCTTGTCATTTATTCATTTCCTAGGACTTTATCACTTATTCACCATATCACATCATTTGATTCATTCATTCATCACGTCATCTCCTAAGACACACAAATCATCACCTTATCACCTAGGACACCTAATGCCTAATAATTTTCAATTAATTAAAACCTAATCTATTCAATTAAATTTGGCTATCATTATTCATCCATTCAATAAATTATTCGTTAATTATTCCATAATTATCCAAATATTTATCTATTTAATTAATAATTCCACACATTATTCATTAATAAATTAATTTAATAATTAATATCCACCTCATGTGCATCAATAATTGGTCTTCCCGTTATCTATTATAGAAGGTATACACAAGTTTAACAGTATATACATAGATCACAAAGACTAAGAGAGGAAGCATATACACGATAGGGTTTTATTTTGATAGATGGGTAAGTGCACCAAGATGGTCGCACTTTTGTGGCCAAACAAGAAAAAAACAAGCCATAACACGTTCGCGTTATGTCTTTTTAAAAGCAAAAAAAAAAGCGAATCCAAATATCATTTCTCATTTCATTTTTTCTGTGTTTTAGCTCCGCCCGCGGCCAAAAACCCTATTATGCGCGCTCGCGTTTAGATAGGTATGCTTCTTTCACCTTGGCAACCATTCCCTTCCAAGTAGAGATAGGCTGCTTTCCTTCCTTATCCCTCTCTGTCTAAATGAATTTCCACCATGTTAAGGCAGAACCTCTTAGTCTTGATTTAGCCACCTTTACCTTTTGTGCTTTAGTGACTCCATCACACTCAAAAATGGTTTTCCATTCCCTCTATCCAATCCATAACTAAATCAGCCTCCATCTTTCCACTAAACAGTGGTACTCCTTCAAGTGCTTTTCCACTCAAAGCCTTCAATGCTTTCAAGAAGGGATCCTCTTTCAATATAGGGTCAGGTTCAAGGATTCTATCCTCCTCTGCAACCTCTTCTTCTTTTGCTATTCTTCCATCAAACCGCATAACATTCAGTGCTTGCTCAAGTTGGTCTAACTTCTCTCTCAATACCCTATTGTCTTCCTATGTTTCTTCAACCCTCTTGGAAAACTCAACATTTTTCACCATGATGCTGGAACCACTAGACTTTGTCTCTCACATACAAGATCAATCCCAAATCTTTTGCATGCTCTGATACCAATCTGATAGGGAGAGGGGTTGGAGGAATCAATCACTGATTCCTGCTCTAGGCCTTTCCTTGTAAGACCTCCTTGGTGCTTTGTTTCATCAATCTAACTCCTATAGGTCCCTACTCATGACTAGGTGCCCCTGGTTTTTCTGACCAACCCCTCTTCTATCACAAACTCCAACCACCAAGTCCACCTTGGTTCATTGCCACAACTCTTCCTTAGCCTTTACACTATACTAAAGACCACTCTTCCTCAACACTCCATCAACTCTCACAGTGGGTAGTGATAAGTCTTAAAAGGCTTCAAACTATCCTCCAAAGGTGTTTGAACAACCCCCAAGACTTCAACTTCCCATTGCTCTCACCAATTCTTTAGCTAGGGTTTGAAAGGCTAGTAGCCCTTGAGCCCCTATTAGGTCTCCTTCACCTACAAAATAGGTTAGAACTCACAAATATCAAAAGGACTTCCCACTCTTTTTCCAAGGTTCTTGGTTCACATGGACAACACTCAAAGATTCTTGAGGTCTCAGCCTTCCACTATCTGTACAAAGCTCAAACATGAAATGGAGCAAAAACTAGGGTTTCAAGCCTTCCCTTGACAGTTAGCAAACTTCCAATTTGTTTACACACCAAATGGACAGATGGAGCCTCCTTCTTTATGTAGTAATAAGGTAACACACCACCCTACCTCCTCCAAGAAGAAAATCCTCAATGGCTCAGCACCCCTGCAAGATTTGTGACCTGCAAAACAAGTTTTTCCTAGCCGGACCTGCACTGGCTCGCCTAGGGCATCACTTTGCTAGCAACTCCTGCACTCAAACAAAACCTACCAACTAACATATGTACAAGCATGGTGTCTAGGAACTATTTTCAAAAGGTCGTACGGTTTGTATGGTGGAAAAGTGCTCTAGCACCCCATTTACTCAACACTGCCTATTTCAAGCCAGCAAGCACAAAGAAACCAAAATATTTACAAAGAGACAAGAAAATGATTGAAAGAACTATCTAAAGGATACAAAAAACTTGTACTGGATGTATTCTACATCCTACACACAACACGGAACCAGATTTAATCCATTAGAGTCTTCTTTCAAACCAAAAAATAGAAAATTTCACTCAAAAAATTGTTTTCCTTCAATTTCCAACAAAACAATCCTACAAACATACTTTCAACCTTGCACAAAGGTCGAGGAAACCTTTAAATATGCTTTCCCAATAGTTATTTTTCCAATGGGCCCTTCTTGGCCGCTCAAACACAAAAGGAGCATGTTTTTGCAAAAATTGTCAATAATTGCAAAAACCTCCATTCCTAAACTTTGGACTAGAACCTTTTTGTTTCTCACCCATGGTCAACATGACCTTATTAGAAAACATAATTCCAACCACAAAAATGCCTGAAGGAATACATCTAAGTCATAAACTCATTCTATACTTCCACATTTTGCCTAGTGTGCTCTCTATTGCTTCCTAGGTGCTCCTGCACCAATGAAATTAAGGAAGAACAACAAGAGAGGAACAGGAAAAATAAAATCAATACATAGTTTCAAGAATTTTTCAAGCGAGTAAGAGAGCTATGGGAGCAACCTCATCTAAAATATTTTGAACTAGAGTTTTACATACCATTTAGAGAGCTTGGTTTTCATGGAGTTCCTTTCAAATCCTCTGCTTTTATTGTTCCTATGGTAAATTTTTTGGTAGAGTTGGTGGAATTACCTTTCTTAGTAATCACTATTAGTGAGATTGAGATTGTTAACCTTGAGAGAGTAGGACTTGGGAAAAAGGGATTTGATATGGCTATTGTTTTCAAATAATTAAAGCAAGATGTACTCCATATGTACGCCAATCCTGAATCTTCACTTGATGGCATCAAGGAATGGATGAACTCCATGGATATAAAGTATTATGAAATTAGAATGAACTTGAACTGGCAACCAATTTGTAAGACTATTACTGATGATCTAGATAAATTTATTGAAGATGTTTGTTGGGAATTTTTGAATATGGAAGCTAGTGATTTTGATTCTGATAATTTAGAAGAGTCAGGTCAAGGATATGAACCCTCTAATGTAGAAGAGGAATCATAATTAGATTTCATACAGCCACCATCAAGATTGTTACAAGCCAATCAACAAGATGGAGGGAATTCTTATATAAGGATAATTTTCAATGTTGCAAGTACCAGCTTTAATGCCAACTACAATGGCAACATTGAAATTCCCTAGCAGTATTTATGTTAAGAAAATTTCCTTTAGATGCAAGGATTCAAAGCACATCAACCATGTGGCTTAATTTATATCATAAGTTGTACCATGATGTTCACTATGCATTCCTCTCCTCTTTCGACTGTCAAATGTGCCACTGACTTGTCATTGATCACCATCATATTCTCCTTTTCATGATTATTTTCTCTATCATCTTTGGTATAAACACTTGACTATTATATTTAACTCAAGTGAGGAAACTTAAAATCATAATGATAGGCCAAAGAAAGAATATTCAATCTTTTCATGGTAAAAGGAGACCTCAATTTAATCACTGTCATCCTCAAAAGGTTAATTCCATTGTCAAACATTTATTGCATATCTTAAACTATGACAAGCATTTAATAAGGGTTTTGAAGAATAGGCCCTTGACAAGTTACCTCCATCATTTTTTATTGTCGCTGTATCTTTATTTAGCTCTTACTCCATTCCTTGCAATAGCGATACTTGGATTTGTCATACTTAACTCGGTTGGCTACTATCAAAGCTCCTTTTCACTAGATCATCTCTTCTTCTCTCTCACATTGGCTATATTTTACATTGTGTTTTGACGACGCTTTTCACTTAAAATTTGTCCTAAAGGGTCTTTTTTTTCAATGTGATTGTCCCAAGTTATTGCTTTTAAAAAAATTGATAATCATATTGTTGGTTACGTTGCATTACACATCATTCAAAATCAAATCATTACTTCAAATTTGATAACTATTTTGTGATTGAATAATTTGTTGTATTTTCAGATGTTGGTGAGAGAAACACCGCCAAACATAACAAGGGCAATGGATATCAGTGTTTCTACTGCAATACAATCCTCGATGGCTCTGATAGGGGAGGTATGAGGCAAATTACTAAATTTCAATTTACATTCGTTGTTATAGATGAACTAGTTCTAGTGAAAAATCAAACCATTATTGATTCGTAGTTTAATTCCTATTCAAATGGTTTATACAGGGCTCAAGCACGCCTGAGCATCGGCGTGCAAATATTTCCATCGAGGAGAGTGATCATTAGATGGCTGTAAGTGATTAAATTTTGTTAAATATATTAATTTTTATAATGTAATTTCTATATATTAATGTCTTTACTTCTTATTGTAACAGTTGAAAATTGACCAAGAGCTAAATCGTAGGAGGAGCAGCAGGAGCACCCCTCAACAGAAACAGGTGACAGATTTATCGCCATCGGGTCACCCAGGAAAGGGAAAGAAAATTGTATTTGAACCAGAGCATGGAGAGAAATGAATTTTGAATGTAGAGCCCTTTGTTGTATGCCTACATGGAAATTTTGTACATATTTTGTATTCAATATATTTGACATTGTATGCCTATATGGCATTCTCGTAAGCCTATATGGCTTTTTTGTAACTATATTTTATACTTATATTGACATATATTGATGTACATGCGTACATGGCTATTTGATTAATACAAATCTTTTTTATTGATGGTGTCCATATTTGCATTATAAATTCATGGTTCAATATATATGAGTTACATGTATTCAAGTGTATACTTTACAACTTACACACATATACTTTTTGACTTACGTTGGAACATCTAAAAGTGTGAAAATTAGTGTTTGGAAGTCAAATGTAAGCCAATTTTGCAATTCTCGGTTCTTGCATACTCGATCTTATGGACTTATTCATTCCTAGCACATATTGTGAATATTTCTCATTTGGTGCAGAAGACAAATTCCTTATTTTTGAACCACTGTTTTCTTGTTTTCCTTCCACACGTAAAATGTTCATATTCCTTTCTAAACTGATCAATGATCAATAATGTATCGATTGTAAACATCTGACATTTTTATGTTTTGAACTTTTAATTTATAATTTTGTGTTTATATTCATAATATTGATTACATTGCATTGCACATCTTTCAAACTCAAAGCATTGCTTCACATTGCATAATCCACAACTAGATGTTGATAGATGAAAAAAATTCAATTACAATATAGTTTCTACAAATTCAACCTAAGCAGTTATGCAATTACTTCACATTGCATTTAACTAATAACTAGGAGAAGCTGCCAATTGCATTTTCTTATCATGGCATTCTATGAGACTACATTTCTTTGAGGCATTTTTTCAAACAAATAATCGGCCTTGTCTAAGTACTACCACATTTTTGATACATGTCTACCAAAGCAATTTCGCTCAAATAGTTCAAGTGTTTCCTTGTATGGTCGAAAAAGCCTAAAGAAGTTTTTCTCAAAACAAGCTAAGTGCATGCTTGG
>VDFB02125713.1:0-13912 GCA_007258455.2 Sequoia sempervirens | reverse complement strand
CCAATCTATATTCCCAGAATTATGCATGAAGGAAGGAACGAACACATGGTGTCATGGAGCCCGAACCTAAAGCACACCAGCTGTGGTTTGGATGTCCTCTCATAGCACAAACAAATCGACTAATGTTAACTAGGGCAATAAAGTTTCAAAATGTGAGAAGATTTATAAGTATGTGGAAAAAGTGTCATGTAACACAATATACTGTCATGGAACAAGACTGCAGAACGTTGTTGATTTGTGTTGCATTCTGATCTCCTGCTAAGCTACAACTCATCAGCCATGGGTTCATCTCTCTACCCTGCGTAGATAAACAATATAGTTAATTTTGGAAGTGTAACTAAAACAATATACTTAGCTTACTAATTTTCTTACTGATCTTTATAAAATACATGAAAAAGGTTGTCGCCTTGGTTGGTGCTGCTATTGCCACTAGTATAGATAGTTTACAAACTCTATTTCTCACTTCTCTTACTAGTTTAAGGATCCCCTGTACCAAATGGTTAAAAGTAAAGAGTTTAACACAGTCAAATACCAAAACACTAGTCTTATGCCTAGCTTTGGTTGTAACAAGTCGAATCAGCTAGGGTAGCATGAGGAGAAGTTTAGCATAGCCTTTAGAGGGTGGTAATGGCGAGTATTTTCAAATCCAAAAATCTGCCCCAATGCAAAGACAATAGTTTTAAACCATTTATTTATTGGTTGATTGAAACCATTGCATCTCAAAGGAATCTTGTAGTTATTGCCCATCTTTTTTTTTTGTTATGAATCCCAAGAAAGCTCTTTTCGAGGAGACCACGTTTAGATTTCCCAATTGTGCAAGCTTAGGGAGGGAAATTCTAGATATGGCTCACGTAGGTGGCACTCCTCAAACATATTTTCACAACTCAATAAAATGATGATGTTTGAAGTTATTGTAGATAGGGCCCCAGTAAATTTTGATTTGAGGTAAACCTAACTTAGGTCTAAGGAACTGACAATGTTCTTAGTTGTTATAGAGTAATGATGACTGCGGCTCGTTCAATTCTCACTTGGACAAATCTCTGTGATAAAGAAAATAATACTGTCTTCGCTAATCTGTATTAACTCTCCTTCATGATGACTACTTTTATTCTCTTTTTATTCATTGGACAACTCAAGGGAAAGAAGAGTTGAGGTTTTAGAGGACACATATTTTCAGGTTACTGCTGGCGGTGTTTTGACATGGCATAAAAATAGAAACCTGGCGTTAGTTGTGGACACTCTAGAACATTGTGCCCTATCCTTCTTCCCTATCAAACGTCCCTGTGGTCTATCGATAATGTCATTGGACCAGAAGGACTGGCCACATTGTCACTGGAGCTTCAGGTCAGTTTCGCTGTACACAACTAACTTTGAAAATATTCTACCATAAAACTCATCGTTGCACGGTAAAGGGAAAATGTGGGATTAACGTCGTTCCTCCTTGGGCATTTTCTTAGGACACAAGAGTTAACAACTTGGGCAGTGATATATAAATCAGCATTAACGATTATGTATGATTTATTTGGTTACTCATGGATCGTTATAGTTAACGTCAAAATAAATGAATACATTCATTTGCTAGTTCATTGTCTTGTGTGCGGCAGTGAGAAAGAAACAATCCATATGGGGCCCATTTCCTACCACCACATGAATACACTTTGTATTCAAGGTTCATCGTAATAAATTCCCAGGCTATAATACTCACCCCCTTTAAAATAAAGTGAGGGGAATATATCTCCATACCTTAACTAAAGATTCTCCTACTTTAAATAAGATTTTATCTAGGGATATAGACCCACGTAAATTCTAGAAATTCTTTAGAAGATATTATCTCTTTATTTAAATTCCTTCTTCCTCCCATTAGGGAAATTAATAATATGTGTTTGTAAGAAATAAACTATATTTATTTATATAAGATATTCCTTAAATTTATAATCTTAAAATTTATTCTTAAAATGTGTATTTATAGATATATTATTATATTTAATAAAATTAAAATAAAAATAATAATAAATAATTAAGCAAATGGAATATTAGTAATTAGTTAGTAAATTATAAATATTTTATCCACTTTGATATTTTGAAGTGCAAGGTAAAGTGTTAAATGTGAAAGGCATCAAAATTGTCGTGATGTCAAAAAGGGGGTAGGGCTATCAAGACAAATAATGTTTTGTCAATTAACCTTTAGGATTAATAGTAAATCAAGTTGATGGTATTCATACATTGTTTTTCCATGTGTGGTTTCTGGTTTATGAGTTGTGTCTTTATGCATAAACTTTTGAATAATATTAGAATCTGTAATAAAACCTATGGTTGGAACCAGCTTAAGTAGTTTTTGTACCCTTACCCCACTCTCAAGCATCATGGCGATGGTGATGTTACATGAGATGCATGCTTGTGAAGGTAATGGAGTGCACATATGGGATTGTTAATGTTAGTATTTTGTAACTTGGTTTCAATAGGAAATAAAATAAAAAATAAAAATAAAAAAATAAAATAAAAGAAAATAAAAAAAAGTAAAAAATAAAAAAATATTGGGTAATATTTTTATTTACCGATGAAATATAGGCATGCATTGAAATATCGAAGCTAAGTTTAACTCTAGGGAACTTCTGAGACAATTGAACGTTAAATTGTGTGTGTGTGGGATCATCTTAGAAAAACCTATGTTGCTAAAAAATAAAAATATTTATTATGAAAATCATGATAACACCTTGTATAGAAAAAGAGAATATAAAGATTATGTCGACAATTTAAGAGATTTAGCGATAGCACTATAGTAAAAATTGAGAAAAAAGAAATCCCATAGTTTTCAAAATAAATGTTTAATTGAAAGCATTTTATCTTTAAAAAATTATCGAACAAAATAGGTTCTCTTGATTGAAGTAAAGGAGGTAAATGTCTTAGTCTTCTTAACAAGGGTTATGACATCAATCTAGTCTTTTGCCATTAAATTTTCTTAAACTTTAAAAAGGTATAGCTTAGTTTTTGAAGCGTGGTCTTTTTATAAAGTGCATGAATAGTGTTATAAGGCATCATAATGTGTATTATTAAAGAAACATTATTTTTTTGGCTTCCTTAGTCAATAATTATAAAATGCAATAGTAATGCTACTTCTTGACGTTATGGTTGTTGTGGGAGCAACATATTTTCTTACAGGAACCTTAGTACAAATAAAGAATGGAAGTTATACTTTTGAAGATTTATCACTAGATAAAGGAAGGAACTATATGAACCTCTAAAGGGGATTAATGTGTTAAAGGTTGTGGTCAAATAAGATTAGATCTCTAAACCCTTTAATTAATTAAATCAAAATGACAACAAGAATGGAATAATAGAAAATCCTTGAACTGTGTATTATGAGGAATATGAGCAATGTTATAGTTAGATTTAAACTCTTAACAAAGATTGAAACTAAACCTTTAGGGTGTAGGCTGTTTGACAAAACAAAATTAAGTACATGTATACAAATAGGTATTTATAAACACATGAAACAAGAATCTTGTACAACTTGACCATGGAATTTCTAGGCCCTATTCTATTACCCAAAGATCTTGATTTACATATAAGTGTATAAGGGTTAATCTCATGAAGCAACAAACAATTCACTTTATGGTTGGTAAGAGATAATTTCATGCATGATGGCATCAACTAAGAATCAAAGCTTGGCAATACATAGTAAATCCAATTGTGAAAAGTGGTCAAAACCATATAATACCTTGAATTAATTGGTGAAACCTTATGTTATTCTAACACTTTTACAAGTAAATTGAGACCTAGTGAATTTAGTGGAACTATAACTCTGAGTTCCTTTATGTATAGACTAAAATATCAAATGAAAGAACATGATTCAAGTCATAGTTGAGAATGTGTTGAAAGATACAACTAAGTAAAGATTAGAGAAAATTGATAAATAGATATTGTATAAATAATTTTCGTCTTGAAAATTAAACATAAAACCTTTGTGATCAAGGGACCATATCTAAATATGAGTTTGAAGTTATAGTATTCTCTAAAACACATGTTATTACTACCTTCCTTATAAATGATCTAAGAGCTAAAGACCTATTGACTCCAAAATAAGAAAGTATACATGTCTTATGGGGAGTAACAACATATTCAATTAGGTGTTGACCTTTAAGGTTGTGTACATGTCACTAGAACTAAAGAATCTATTGTTTGAATTTATAAATCTGGTGAGGAATTATGTAAAAATTTTAGTGAATTGAATGATTGAGAAACTAAATGGTATCATCAAGGACATGAAAATTTCCAAGAAAGACTCCCAATTGATGTTGTGCATTTCTAGATACCAATGACTAGTACTCTTGAGGAAAATATGTGTGTGGGTGTGAAAGAGAAACACACTGGAGGAAACTTAGAGGTAGGAATTGTTACTCATTGTATGTCTTTGTACCTTAAGAAGTTAGAAATAATTGTGATTACAAAAAAAATTATGATTATAACATGTGATTAAATGAGTCAACCTTAGGTAGTGAAATGCAATATTTGTTTAAAAATATATATAGATTAATGAGTTGTGAAAATTATTATTCTATGATTTATCACGTGTTTTATAAATTGAGTGTGCTTTCTTCTCTGGTATTATAATGTTTCAAAATTAAATGATTGATTAACTTCTTTATTGAATAGAAAACATTCTTTATCATGTTGCAAAATATATATAATGGAATTACCATATGGATATGTTAGTGAACATGTAACAAACATAGTTGAATGAAAGAGGAAGGACAATATGGATTCAAATATAGAAAACCAATATTGATCATATATGTGATGTTGGACAATGGATTAGTAAGATAAAAAGTATAATATACCATGTATTGTTAAACCTAAGAAAATGGAGTACTACCTAGGCTATAATTGTGCATCGTCTAGCAATTTCCTTTACATATGCAAAGTGAGTAGAGATTTACAAAATTGAGAAGAAAAGTGAATTTCACCTAAAGAAAATGGAGTGTATTTAAGTATATTGATTTTGCTATGTTATATGAAAAATTTCATAGAGTGTATTGTGTTATGTCATGTGATGTGAGACCAGTAAATGTGTTGTGCCCCAAGTATGAGATATAGGGTATCCGACTTGGGATAAGGGTGGTGGACGTCTAGTATGATCCCCTATGTGTACCCTTTGTGATGGTCCATTGTGTAAGTTAGCTAGTTAAGAAATGACGTAAACATGATATGTGTGGACATGTGTTTATTAAATGCAATGTGATGTATTCCTTTGTGTTAGTCTTGTTTGTATGTTAAATGTGTACCCCTAGTGTTTGGTTCCCCCCTAATGGGAGTGTGATGCCAGCTAGTGTAAATAGGGGTTGAGAGGCACATGGTCTACCATCAGGAGATTACGAGCTTAGGGTGTTGTCCCTAATCCTAATAAAGGATCTATGTTAAGTCATTGTAATCTTCCCATGGATGTTGACCGTGGCCTACTCCCCCACATATGAGAGCCACACTTGTTGGTTCATAGTGCAAACCTATTCCTTGATGTTTATAACCCATGGGTAAAGGATGGAATAACATGGACTACTAGTGATTCATACTTATGTGGTCAAGGACCACCAGTGCTTCATGTTTATGTGGTCAGGGACCACCAGTGATGTATATTAATGTGGTCGGGGACCACCCGTTATTCATATTTATGTGGTCAGGGACCACCAGTTATTGCATGCTATAATACTTATGATGTGGTTAGAGAACCACCATTCCCCTCCTCCCCTTAGGTGGCTTATCAAGTCACGTGGTGCTTGTAATGTGCAAATTTTATAGTTGAAATATGAATTATTTGTAATTCTTGATTGACGTTTTATTTTATTATGCGCCAGCAATGTGTAATTTTACAATTATGTACTTAGGCAATTTAGCCATTTGGAAGTTGTTATATAGTCCGATTTGCCTCAAGGACTTGTTTAATTTCACCTTTGAATTATGATTGGAATGTTGCAATGTAGCTACAATTTATCTTTATTTTGTTTCTCTTGAATTTATACTTCCCTCTTGGGAGTTTTATTGAAACTTTGGTTTATGATCTTGTGTTATTCAGTTTGAGGCCTTCTCCTTGGTTGCAAAATTGCTGGCATGTGTGGTGTAATGTGGAATTTGTAAACTGCCATATCCCAGGGGGTTCCCTGGCAGGTTGTATAGGGGAGTAGATGTGTTGGGGAATTATTTTGAAAGGGGTTGTGAATGGGACCGGTATGGGACGGTCATTAATCCATTCTTCCCTCATTCTATGATTATTCTTATCTATATGGAGGGGTCCTTAGAGAAGGTCCTCGAGTGGTATCCAAGAATATCCATCCTTGTAAACCCCATTATGTGAGCCTTGTGTTGTAAATTATGTGACTATATGAGGACAGGCGCACCCAACCATGTGGTACCCGTAGGCCACCCCCCATGCTAGGAGATGGTAAAAAGGTTCCCTAGACACAAGTATAACCATAAAAAAAAATATACAAGTACAAACTTAACTTAATGGTTATATTGCTTCCAAAACTAAAAGATCAAAAACACTAAGTTCACAAGGTTACTGTTATTATAGGTGGAGTGTCATCACAATGTTGCATAGGTTACCTAGGTGTTTCTTCCTAGTGTAATGCCCCGCCATGCGACCCTAGAGGAAGTTACAATTAACTACTCAAACAAACTATTTTTTTTTTTGTTTAAGTACAAATAACATGCAAGATCACTATCCATTTCCAACAACCTCTAAGGTTACGAGACTGAGATTACTTAAAACCCAATCAAGAAACATGAAATAAAAACATAACATTTAATTACTTACAGAATTAAGAAATCCTACATTCCATACATGACAAAATTACAACAAAGGCATAAGAGATACCACATGATTCCAATAATATAATTTACAATATGATTACAAAAATCATTCCCTGAATGAGGTAAATCCAATAAACAAGGTTAAAAATTACAACATCCACCTCGATAAAAAAATGAGGGGTAATAAAATTACAATAATAACAGAAAGGAATGAAGCATGAAAGAACTGGATCCCATGAGCTCTCCAACTAGATACCTCATCCACATGAATAAGAAGATGACCCAACGCAATAAGGTGCATGTTCCACCCAACCATGTGATATCTGAAGGCTCACCCCTTGTGCTAGGAGATAGTAACAAGGAATCCTATACAAGATCATTCACCCCTAGACACAGGTTAACTCACACTGACACAACCAAACACATGAAACATACATCCATAAGGATAATGCAAGTACAACTCCAACGTCACTGACCTTGGTCTCATTGCTTCCAAAAATAAAATAGATCGAGTATGATAAGAAGACCAAATACATAAAACCAAATACCAACTGTTGTCGTAGAAAGAGTGTCATCACACAACTCGTCATGGGATATCCTCTGGGAATCTTTCTAGGCTTCGGCCCCCACTCTGAGTTGTCCTGGTGGCCTCTACCGAATCTCGGCACCCATACTCACTCATGCGGAATCAAATACCTCTCGTAAGGACAAGATAGATGATGTTGCCATTCCAGGCCTTCTCGTCTCATCCCAAGTCTATACAAGCCCTTGTGTCCATGAGCGAGGCTCAATTATCTTAATTAATGTGAAAAACTACCTAACTTCTAAGTACATTAATTTTAGTTATCACTTGATTAAACCACTTCTAAAGGTTTCCCAGTTTACCTCTTTGGGCTCTGGTTCCTAACAGAAGCCACTCTTCTACTTGACAACATACCAAACAAAACCAATCACTAAGAGAATCCCAAGTGCAAACCCATAAGATAAAACCACTCCAACCCTAGGAGGAACACATAAAGAAAACTCACTCTAAACACTAGAGACAACAAAAGTCAAAACTCTCTCCAAACACTGGAGGCAACAAAGGTCAAAACTCTCTCCAAACACTAGAGGCAACAAAGGTCAAAACCCTCTCCAAACACTGGAGGCAACAAAACACATAAGCCACTCCTTCCAAAGGAGGCACAAACCACATAAACCACTTTTAATCCAAGGAGACACAAACCATCCCTGTTCGTGAAAACCAGGTAAAACATCAAGATACAACTATACACCCTACCCAAGGCTATACAACAGTTGACTATATATTATGACAACCCACTCAATTAAATGAAAACCCCATCTGGAAGACTTACATAAACAAATCACTTTAACTGCCCAACAACGACAATGAGAGAAAACACATAACGAAAAGACTCTTCTGACAATTAAAGAACCTACATTAGGATTTCCTAAATCCAAACAATGCAATGACATATTGCATGTAATCAATTAAACTAGGATTTACCAAATCCAAGCAAAGGAATAATACATCATTTGCAAACATCCAAAGCAAGTAAAATTGCTTCAAAATCAATTAATTCTCGCTATTAAACACCTTTCATTTAAATCCAATACTTGTCCTTTCAAATATATTAATTTAAAATAAAATCAATAACTTGATTATGAACACAATATTTTAAATTCCTCGATATAAATTTCATGAAAATAACTAATCTTATCGTACATTCGTTGCGACCAATAAGAACTATAAATAATTAATAACTGGTTGCCTAAGAAAATCTCATTTCATTTAAAGCAAATAACCATTTCTCATATTTAAATATTCACCTATTAACCCACGTGCATATTATCCATTTTCCTTCATTACCCAAAATGTTCAAAATCGACTTGTAAATAAAAACATTTGATAAACAAAACATCTATTTTTTCATTTCAACTATGGTAATGAAATAATCACCTTAAAATAATTTGTATTTAAATACAAATATATAATTATTAATTAAATATATCCATCTAAAATCAACATTTAAAATTCCAACTCCAATTATTTACTAATACATAATATATACATTATATATATAATTTATGCATATTATATATACAATAGATATATTATATATTTAAATAAAACCTTATATAAATATTAATATAATATATATATACATATATTATATATATATATTATATATAATATATAATATTATATAATATATATATATATATTATATTACATATATAATATATAAAAATTAATAAAATTTTAAATTAAAACACCATGCATTTAAGGGTTGCGGCCCCCATAAGGGAGGAGGATGTATCCATAGGCTGCGCCCAGCCTCCTTAGTGGAGGCTGCACTGCCTATGGCAATGCCCAGCCTCCTCTGTGGAGGCTGCGCTACCTATGGCAACACCCTCCATTGGGGCTTGGGTGCACAGCCATAGCTACCCCCTCCCCAACATAAAATTTGTTTTTTATTTATTTATTATTATTATTATTATTATTATTTTTAAATAAACAGAAAAAAATACAAAACGCCCCTGTTTTCTGGGCAAAAAACTCAGAAATATTTACACAATATATTTTCCCAAATAAAAGAAAAAATGGATACATATATATATATATTATATCCAGTCCGAGATTTCAAACAAATTGGGAAAATTTTTAACAGAAACTTACAATAAAAGAGATTCTTTTAACCACAATTTTATTAACTCAAACTTCTAAAAATTTCAAATTAAACAAAGGGGTTTCAAAGTTTTCTTTTGTTTTCTTTCAATCTCTATTATTTGAATTTTTCTGTTGTTTTCTTCTCCATTTCATTTTTATTGCAAGAATCTATCTTTGTTTTCTCTTCTTCCATGATTTCAAAGAGGTTTTTAGATTTGTTTTCTAAACTTGCATTCAAATTGAAACCAAAATCTCAAAACTTCAAAACAATAAAACCAGAATAAAAATTGTGATCATGAACTTGAAGAACAAATTGATGTTGAGTTCCTCTGCAGATTCCACTATTTTTCCAATTTCTTCCCAAGGTCTCCACCTTTTATCCAAGATTGAAACCAAAAAACCCAAAACCCTCTTTTCTTTATGCAACCAAATCTCTCCATCCCCAAAACAACAAAAAAAACCCCCAACTGAAAATAAAACCCAAATGAAATATATTATCTCCCCCAAACTCAAATTCAAATTCAAAATGAAATTCCATGGCTTCTCCAAATCCGCCCCAAATTGAAATTTAAATTGAAAATCATATGTAATAGCTCACAAATATCCTGCCCAAATTAAGTCAACTATTCTAAAATATCCCCTTGAGATATTTTGATTTTTAAGTATATTAAAACAAAATTGAATTTTCAAATAACTTTAAATTTATTTTACATAGGCACTTTTCAAAACAACTTTAATCTTTAAAATCAAAACTTGAATTTCCAAATGAATTTTAATTGTTTAATCTATTTCCAACAAAATAGATTTAGATAATTTATTTATTTGCTCATAAAATAATATTTAGTTATTTAGTTTATTTAAATGGGTATGTGCAGGATCATCATGGAAAAAACTGGCCCTTAAGTGGCAAAAAAATAGAAAAATCAGAGTTAGGCAACTTGATGTAAAAAATTGAATAAGTTATCTATATTATTTCAAAAATATGTAAAAATAGAATCTATAGAAAATTGAATGTAGTTTCTAAAATACTAGATTTGTTTAAGAAAAAAACAAATCTATTTGGTGAAAATTTGAAATTTCAATACAAAGAGTATTCTAAATTCTGTGTAGAAAAATAAGAAGTGGTGTCTCAGTCTAACCAATCTCTAACCACAATAAAATGATAATATTTTATAATATTTTTAGATATAACTAGAGGACTCATACATGTGATGCATATTTTTGTAATTTTTTTCCCCAAGTAAATAATTAATTATGAATTTTTTATTTCAACTTTTAAAAAAAAATATAAAAACTTGTATGTCCTCAATTAATCTTAACTTCTTAGTCAAAACTTCATGAAATTCAATCTCATTTTTAACTCTATAGTGGCATGCAGACTTGACGATGTTTCTGGATTCAAAAATTTGTGATACCCATTTGAAAGTTTTCATAGATATTTCTTCTAATCTTTCTATCAATCAGAATTTTAGTCATACCTGAAATGGAAACGAATTAACAATTAATTATTAAATCTCAAAGTAAAGAAATAACTTTATATTGGTGGAGTTTGAGAATCCCTTTAAAACCTTTTCATTCCCATCAATTTTGGGTAAGAAAAAGTCACCTACCACATACCCATTATATTGCCACTTTTTGGTCCATCATGATCCTGCACATACCCAAATAATATAATTAAATTTAACCACCAAAATTAAATTATTTCACCACAAGAATTTAAATTAAATGAATTAAATTAAATTAAATCTTTTAACCACTTTAATCTAACATTCATAACTAATCATTTAAACCTTTTTAAACATTGATTTCGCATAAAATTCCCATCGAAAACAACCTATCAAAACTTTAAAGATGACAAGACTTAACAATATACTAGACACCAACTGACGACACAATATGACCAGGGTGATGACTTTGCATGGAAAACCTAGCTACTATCTCCCAATCAAATACCATTGGCCAGTGGACATGCTCAGACCCGTGTAACCAGGTGGAGTCGGTGTCATGTACATGTAGTCCTACAAACAAAATGAGTGTCGTACATGCATATAACATAGTAGCCACACTCTGAAGAGGAAATCATGGAATCACAGGGTGCTTGCATGCGAGTGATGTAATCCAGTTCCCTTCACCAATACAATATTACTAACTAATTCCTCTAACATCAATAATATAATCAAAAGTATAAAGAATCATTAATCCAAAGCATGCCATAATGATAACATCAGAATAAAATACCATCACATCAAAATATAACGTTCACATCGCTTAACAGTTAGTAGTCGAATAGAGCCAAGTACCAAAGTCATAGCATAACAGAAACACATAACAAAGAACACCGCTAATCAAAAGATCCAAAATGGAGGGGTGTTACACCTAGGTTCTGGCCCCCAACTTGGGTTACTCTGGTAACCTCTTACGAAACCCGACCCCTCATGCAATCTGTTGCGGAATAGAATATCTTTCATAATGACTAGGTATTGATTTTTCCATTCCAGGCCTTCTCGACTCATCTCCAAGTCTAAAATAGCCCTTGTAATAACTGCGGCTCTATTGTTTTGGACTTGTGTGTGTGTGTTTCATTGGTTACTGAGTTATTTGATTGTGTGGAAAATATAATATGTTAGTAATCATGTTTAAATAATTAATTAAATCATAAATGAAATTGCAAGGTTATTTAAAATATAATTAGGAATTAAAATAATAATCAATTAAATCAAATCAAATGATTTAGAACAAATGATCAATCAAACTAATTTGTTAAAAGTAAAAGTGATATTATTAGATAAATTGATTTAAATTGTTATGAACAAGTAATCTTGAAAAGATAATTATTATAATAAGAAATTTAATGGATACTTATTTAGAATCTTGCAAATGGTTGATTTTAATTATTCTAATGTGGAAGTAATTAACAAATAGTGTATTGTGAAGATAATGAATATATATTCAAATAGAAGTTCATTTTTCTGGAGTTAAATTTATTTAGTTTAATCAAAATGCTTGATTAAAGAAAATGAAATATAAATACTTGAAAAGGCAACAAAAGGAATTAAAGGGATTAAATATTATTTGGATTTATTTCTTGAGTTGTGACTTTTGGTTTTCACTGGAGAATATGAAGAATAAACAAATATAAAGCTCCATCTTTTGTGGATTTGAATGTAATTAAATTTCATTTTTTTGGAGAAGTGACTTTTGATATTCTCAGGAAGAGGAATGGAAGAGACCTTTTGGGTGTGATTCTATTTAGAGGATTTTTGTATTGGAAGGGGGGATTCTCTTTCCAACAGATTTTGGGAGAATTTGGCAGTCATCTTTCTGTATAGTATTGCATTCTTTTATTCTTATAAGAACTCATTTGTTGATTAAGATTTAAGTTTGAGGGAGGATCTTGGAGCTGCTGCGGGAAACATTCGTTGGCGGAGGATTGGATCGGCAAAAGGGATAGAGCTTCTATAGATCTTCTTCAAACACAGGACGCCAGGTTCCTTTCTTATTTATTTGCTGTAGCATTAAATAAAATAGCAATTGATTGGATTTGTTTCGTTGTGCATGAAATTTTCATTTGAGGATCGGGATTGCTGTTTGTTAAAATGGAATTTGGTTGGGTTCTGGACTATCAATTATTAGATTGAAATTTCTGGGAGCTTGGGACTGTTGTTTATTTAAATGAAATTATTTGTTGGGCTTTTACTGTTGATTATTAAAATGAAACTATGTTTGGAATTCTGGAAATAACCAATACTGTAACTTGGTCGGGAAAATATAATAACTCAACTTAAGAATAATCTCTCTTTAGGAATTTGGGGTTGTGTAAATCCTCACTTGTAGATAAATTTTACAAAATTTATTCTGTAAATAAATTTACATTGAAACAGTAACTTGTGATATTTCTCTATATTCGAATTATTTTTGTATACAATATATATATATAGATGTATATATATATATATATATATATACATATATCAGACATACATATGTATATATGTATACACATATTTATATATATAATTGTAGATATCGAGTAAAAATAAAAATAAAAATTAAAAATATATAATTTAGAGTTCAAATTTCATTGTTTTAAATTATTTGAATTTATTTAAAAATTGCTGACGGGCGATGGTTTGGCCGCGGCCGTACCCACCACCCGGCCAGCCATAGTATTGAAGCGGCAGCCTACGGGCTACCACAGCAGTCCGTTGGACTGCTATGACAGTCCGTAGACTGTCCACGGCAGTCCTACGGACTGCTGCGACAGTCCGCAGACTGTCTGCGGCCGGAATTCCTTCCGTGCGGGATTTAATTCCCATTTAAAAGTTATATGTTAAATATTGTCTTCAACAAAAGAATTTATATAATTCTTTTTAATGCGCATATAAACTATTGTGAATATATATATATGTATATGTGTATATATATATATATATTTAT
>VDFB02125711.1:0-20763 GCA_007258455.2 Sequoia sempervirens | reverse complement strand
AGATAGGCCATTATGCTTCAAGATGTCCAGTCAAAGCTTCAAATGACAAACTTAAGGAGAAGAAAGGTAAATCAATTAAGAGAAGTTACTATGTTAAATAAGATGCTAGTGTATCTAATGATGAATCTGTTCACCCTGATGATGAGGATAATGAATGCTTGTTCATGGCTCTAAATGTTGTAACTCATTCTACTAGATCTGAGAGATGTGAACCTTGCATTCTTGAATGGTGATTTGAAAGATGTATACATTGAATAATCGAAAGGCTTTCAGTTGTTAGAAGATCCTAATATGGTCTAAAGATTGAAGAAGGCATTATATAGACTCAAGAAAGCTCCCAAAGATTGGTATACAAGATTGGTTAGGTACTTGTTGCAAAAAGGATTCAATAAAGGTACCACAAATAGTAATTTTTACTTTAAATTTGAGAAAGATCAAAATTTGATTGTGCTTGTGTATGTTGATGATATAATATTTGGAGGAAATTAAAGTATGCACAAGAGATTTGCAGAAAATATGCAAAAAGAGTTTGAGATGTCTATGTTTGGGGAGATGAATTTATTCCTTAGACTTCAGATCAATTAGACAAGAAAATGTTATTCATTTCATAATCAAAGTATGTCAAGGAAATGTTGAAGAAGTTTGGAAAGAAATACTCTAAACCAGTATGTAACCCTGTCGTTACTAGTTGCAAGGTGAGGAAGAATGAAGAATCTCCTAAAGCTAATTAGATCAAGTATAGATCAATGATTCGAGAAATGTTATATCTAAATGCTACTAGACCAGATATCATGCATGCAATTTGTATTATGGCTAGATTTCAAGAAGATCCTAGAGAGTCACATGTGGCAGTAGTAAAAAGAATATTCAAATATTTGAAAGGAACTTTGGAACATGGTTTATGGTATCAAAAGGATACTAATTTATCTTTGAGTGCTTATATTGATATATAGTGGGAAGGTTGTGTGGATGATAGAAGTACAAGTGATGGTGCTTTATTTCTTGAAAGCAAGTTAGTGTCTTGGTTAAGCAAGAAGTAGGATTTAGTTTCATTATCTATTGTATAAGCATAATACTTTGCTATAGAATCATGTTGCACACAGGTGTTATGGATGAAGAAAACCTTGAAGGATATCAGAATGCCATATGATGAACCAATTTATATCTTATGTGACAATACAAGCTCCATAAATATTTCAAAGAATCCAGTAATACATTCAAGGAAAAAGCATATCTCAATTAGGTATCACTTTTTGATAGAAAAGGTCGCAGAGAATGAAGTGAAGTTGGAGTATGTACCTACTAAAGATCAGGTTGCTGATATATTCACCAAGGCTCTTCCTAAGGATAATTTTGAGTATCTCTGGGAGAAGTTATGGGTTATTTCCACTCCTTTCAATTAGATGCATAAGGTTATGCATCAGTCTAGTGGATTTTAGGATTCATTCCTTGTTTTGGATTGATGTTGGTGGCTACCTCTTAGGGGGGGTAGGTAGTGGCACTATTGGTTGTTGTAGTCAAGGAGAGTAAGTGTTGTTATTATGTTGTGAAAGGTAGTGAAATTAGTGATTGTAGAGTAGTTGTCCCTTATAGGTGTTTCTCTTTGGGGAGAGAAAGTGTATATTATTACCATCAAAGGGGAAGATAAGAAAAGAAGATATGCGTTTCCTTTTTCCATTGATGTTAAAGGGGGAGAGATTTAACTGCAAAACCATATGAATAAAGAGGGAGAGAAGTCTTATAAAATAGAAAGTGTTGGAAAATATAGATGCTTGTGTAAGGGGGAGTAGTGTGCACTAATGTGCAGTGTATATGTTGTTAATCAAAGTTGATAGTTTTTTTTTATGGTTTTCCATATCATGTGTTTCCATTAATGACAAAGGGGGAGATTTTTGGAAGCTTTGGCTTTCATTGATGTCAACAGATCTTTGTTTTTGCATTGAGGTCAAGCTATGGAGATGCTTCTATTAGTTGCATTATGTTGTCATTTGTAGTATAGCTGATGTCAACCTATAGTGTTGCTTTGATGAGAATATGCTTGTGGATGTTCAACCTCTTGTGTGGTTGATATGATGAGAAAGTGTTGTATATATTGAGGTGGTTTTTATGGTGCTTGGTTTCCAAGTGATTTTGAGAAAATTTGAATAAAAGAGGAAACAATGTGGTAAAGAATGTTTAGTATGGTAGAGTAGTGTTCAATTTTTTTCCCTGTATTTCTTCATGGTTGAAGATATAATTATGTGGTTTCAATATGTTGATCAAAGGTTTTCAGAGGTTTCATATCTATTTTTTTAGGTTCTAGATCATCTGACAGAAGAAGTTACATTCACCATTGTGTGAACTATGATGCAGTGTTGTCTAGAAAAAATGGTTTTGATATGCATTTCTCTAAATTGTGGTTTCTAGTTTTATGAATCTACAAGTATTCTTATATTGTTCATATCTATCTTCAATCTAAGTTGTTTTAAGTTTGGTGCTTTGCAATGTTGGATTCATGTGTTATAGTGTGTGGAAGGTTAACTAGTTGTACAAAATGAGTATGTTTTTCAAGTGTATGATGTTGTGAAGGAATTTTTGGATTTCAAGGTGTTTATGGAATATTCCAATTGTATTTAAGTGTTGTGTGTGCTCTGTGAGTCATCTTTGGTGAAGTGTGTACTTAAAATTTTAATGGTTTTAACACAAGTTTGAATGACCTTGTGTGTTTACACTAATCGAGGATATGATTCAATGTTTTTGGAAGTGTGGCATGGTTTGTATATGTGGATTTAGGTCCAAGTTAAGGAGTGATGTGGTCCACCTTCATTCCTCTCCATCACGAGAATATTTTGGTGTCGACCTAATTTGAATTTGCATATTTTCGATGCATAATCAACCTTGTAGATTATTTTCAAGGTTGAGGACGGTATGTATATGTGTTGAGTTGATGAAGGATTGGAGTGTGGAGTGTGTGATGAAAATTATGATGTGAAGTGCGAATGTGCGAAATGCAATATGAGATTTAAGGATGCAGTGAGCAGAAGGTGTCTACATTCTATAGAGAGTGTGAATGTTTTAGTGAAGTGGTGGTGGAGCTTTTTTATTGCTCTAAGATAGATTTTCCATTGTAACAATATTTTATCTTCTTCTTTTAAAATGACAATGAGCCATTGGTAGTCAACCCTTCTTTTTCATGTTTATATTCTTATAATGATAAGGGTTTAAGGATTATTAAGGGTTTAAAGATTAATGTAGATCTAAATGTTAATGAGGTTTTTGATGTTTTAATCTACAACTGATTCAGACCCTCTCAGTTGTCTTGTGCATTCAATATAATAGTGGTTCTATCATATCCACCACACACTAGCTTAACCAAATTCTCACATTCTTTTTCTTTGAAAAAAAGATACATAGAAAAATTAAAGGCCTTCCTATCTCTAAAAACCTTCCTACTTGAAGTGGGTAAACTAGTAATCATGCCAATGAAGTCCTCCATAATCTGAAACTCCAAACCATACACCTTCAACACCCCATCCTTCCAAACCGCAACAAAGACATTAGAAAATTAGGAATCATTGGCTCTCAAAAATCTTGAGGCAAGATGCCTCAAGGGCTGCCAATCTCTTACTTCAGAATAGACCAAAGGTCAAAGAGGGCACTCAACCTTCTACTCTTGATTGTTGCTAGACCTAGGCGGGTGTGCCTAACTAAATGAAGCAAACTTTATGTACTTATGATTATCTTTCTTGTAGTGATTTGTCCACAATGGTAGATGGAAGTGAACAAATGAAATCAAACTTGATAGCAATAGCAATCTTCTGATCTAAATCCTAAAATACTTAATTAGCAGATATAAAGAAATTGTATGGATTCAAAATGATGAAGTGCAGAGACCAGTGCCTTGTTGGGTATGCAGAGTCAAATGAGATCAAGATGATCAACACTTCTGCAGGAAAATTCAGAATTATGTGGCATATATTTTGTTTACAACTTGTGTAAACATGCAATACTGTAACTACTAAGCTGTACTTTAATAATCCAGATGAAACTCTCTAATTACTATGATCAACTAAAGGATTTAATCTTTAATTGAAAGAACCAATTGATTAATCACATAGATACAACAAATGTGCATTGATAAACTAAACATAAACTTGTTATGTCAATTTGAACAACCAGAAAGCATCAATCTTGGAATAGCTTAGCATTATTTTTTCATTGAATTCAATAGATAATTGATACTTCGAAATGTGCAACAACATCAATTGACTTTCATAAATACCTCCATTCTGAAAATATGCACCATAGTCTCTGATTTGATAAATCTATTATACTATATCCATATAATTTTCCTACTGTAGATTGAATAATTG
Source organism: Sequoia sempervirens (assembly GCA_007258455.2). Lineage (NCBI taxonomy): Eukaryota > Viridiplantae > Streptophyta > Pinopsida > Cupressales > Cupressaceae > Sequoia > Sequoia sempervirens. The sequence continues at coordinate 16,411 of VDFB02125711.1, read as the reverse complement.
ATAGTTGATCATGATTTACAACTACAAAATGCCTATTTATACACCAACATCAGAAAAATATATCATATTGAGATCCCATGTCAGCCAATCGTAGGATTCGGGCTCATTTCATGTCAGCCTACAATGGTATTTTATGAACTCACATGTCGGCCATAGTGTTTGAATTTTCATTAGTCACCAATGAAACAGTCGGCGAGACATATCGCGGGTTATGTTGAAGGCACCAATCGCTAGTCAGTCCTCCGTTCTATTCGCCAATCGCGACACATCAAAGTTGGGGAGATGTCACACATCCAACATTATAAGTGTTTCATCGACATGCTTCTCATAGCATATTATTCATTCAATCGGTGACATAGGAAACCTCTCACCGACAAGGTCCTTCATTGTTTTCCATTGGCAAGACCGAAGGTCACTCGCCGAGACCTCTTATCGAGAACGTTAACTCATATCGATATAACATCCCCTTATGTTGTTGGTCGGTGTAACAATTCGACTTCGCCAAGACCTCTCATCGATAGTAGCATGTCTAGCCAAAGCGAACATTTGTGCACAAGTCAGTAAGACAAGAAATACTCGCTATGAAATTACCCCGAAGACACCTTGCCGATAAGCTCATTCGATGTCGGCCGTGGAGACATAATGAAATCGATAAGACCTCATCTCGACAAGATAACTCCTGCCGATAAGTATCATCCTCTGATATCGCCGAAACAATGCAAATGTCTTGCCGAAAGCCGTCTGCATGCAAACCTCGATCACTGTGACATCAAATGAGTCTTGTCAATAGGCAACACAGACTCATGTTAGCAGAAAACACAAAATGAGTCGGGGAGACAATGGTATTCTCACGCCGATATAGACCATGATGTGAATTATGCAAGACCCGATGGATTTAAGGGATAAATATAGGCCAAAATGCAAGTAAAATGTCATGATGGAAAGCCCTTGTGCTTATGATGAGGAGCTATATGGAAACTTAGGAGTATGAAAAATATGTAAAATCATCAGATTTTATACTCCAAATGTAATCAAAGTTTATGCATTATTTTCCAAATATGGGGCGACCCTTCCTTTTTCAAGGATTTCCCAAATTCTCACATTTTTATTAATATCTTTGCATGAAACAGGTTCAACCTTGCATTTATCACCTCCATTGTCCCAGAAATACTGTAACATAGAGACAATGTGAAGATAACATTCCAGATGAAAATGAACACAAGTAATCTCAAAATCCAAGGAATAGACCCCAAATTACCACCCAAAATATGTGTGGAACTGATTTTGAAAATACTATTCATCGTATTCTTTAAATTCCAAGCTGATTCCAATCTACCAATGTGCTTAAAAATCATATTGAGGAAATCCAAGGGGAGACCTTTAACAATAATTATATTATACTTTCTCCCCAGATAAAAATCAGCCAAATAAAACCCCTCTTACAACATTTTTATTTCATGATTTAAGATGTTAATTCATTCAATGGGGGGGTCATTAAGACCCCATTCTTTATGAAAATAATTTACCCCAATATTGGTAAAATAGTCAGCCACCATATTTCCTTCATAGAAAATATGAACTTGTAGTGTAGAAAATTGTATGCTCTAGTACAATTTCACATTTAATTTGGACCTATTTTAGCACCCTTTCATTAAATACCCCTTTAAATCATCATTAATAGGCCTGTAAGACCCTTTATTTTGGATCTCGAGGCTTATTTCAACTAAAAACCCAACAAAATCATCAAAAACACTAAAATTCCTAACCCACCCCAAAAATATAGGGTGGGACTCATTACCACCTTGGGTGTATGAGTCCCCCTAGGTGGGACCCATATGGGGCCTTTTTTAGGGTTTGAGCAGGAAATTCAACTTTTTAATTCAAATTTTTTGTTGATGTCAGCTTTTGAGATCTAAATAACGGTAAATTAGGTGTAATGCCTATATAAGAAAGCTTCTAAAGTCATTTTTCATCTAAGCAAGCATTTTAGAAGAGAAATTTCAAGATCCAAGCATTCAATCATTCTTTCACAAGAGCATTCAAGTTTCAATGACAAGCAAAGTTGAAGTCTTGGAGCAACATTAAAGTGTTTTTGCAGGCCTTCAAGTCCACTTTCATTCAATATCTAGTATTATCAAGGGTTGATTATGGTTGCCTATGGTGAATCATGGTGGATTCTAGGTTGGGGAGATGCAACTAGCCATCAAGCCCAACCTAATGACTTGCTTCCTAAGTGATTCCATCCTCCATTATCATTCTACATTCAACTTAAGGAAGGTACATACATCTCTAGAGCTCATTTGGGTGATTAGGGATCTCTCAAAGTGATTCTTTCATGTCTATGTTTCATTCTTACATCTCATTAGAGCACAATAGATTAGGGTTGCATTGCATTTCATATTTCCTAATTTTAGACACACTTAAGGTTAGGGTTTATGTTCACATTCACACTCAAGATTCATTATTTTTATCAAGGTTTAATTACCAAACTATGGGTTTGACTAAGGAAAACCCCCATAAGAAAATCAAGTCTATATTCTATTTTGTAAGTCTTTTTATAGATTCAGATCTAGAAATTAGTTTGGAAGTAAAGAGCAGAGGTTGAAGTACAGATCTAAACTTTGAATTCCCAAAAAAGTAGAATTTGACTGATATGCCAGAAGGGGTGTATAAGTCCCACTATAGGAAAAATTTCTATATTTTTGCAAATCCTGAATCTACATTGCTAGAAACCTATTCCAGACCAAAAACCCTAGTCTAGGACTAATACATCCAGAGTGGTGTATGAGTCCTAGTGTGCCCTAATTTCAATTTTTTAGTGTTTCATAGCTCATTCCAATCTTCTTTAGGTTTCCATGTGCACACCTATGATCTTGTAGCTCTTTGTTATGATTTACATACATTTTAAGGTTGTTTAATGAAGAATTGCATCATATTAGCATTAAGCATTAGAATCTTGCATTTCCTTAGTCTTTCCAAGCCCTAGCTTGGTGGTGAAACCCTCTTTATTTTATAATTAGACCCTAGAACAACCCTATTGCAAGATCTCTTTCTTCTTTGTACACCTTAGGTTGAGATCTCTAGGGTTTTCCTTGAATGAGAGAGTGTGAAGATTGTTATTCTATTTCCCAAGCATAGAAGCAATACAATTCTACCTTTCATTTTGGAGTGCATCATCATCCTAGATCTTGCTTGCATTAAATTTTCATTAGGGTTTGTACTAGTTAATTGGCATTCTAGGGTTTCTAAATTTTGCATTAGTGAAAGTGCATATAGGTTGCATTTTTGCATCTTACATCATTGAAAATCATTTGAAATCTACATTTCCATTTATTCTATAGATCATCCAAACCAAAAAGCATAAAAATCACTTAGAATTTTCTGAAATTCTTGAAAAAGACCCTCACTAGGACTCATATGCCCCTCTAGATGATTTAGTCCCAATACAAATTTTAAACTACATTTTCCATAATTCAAAACCTTGTTTCTGAGCTTCTATCTATTGTTGATAACTTTTTTTTACAATTTACAAATTTTTTGTTACATTTAAATCATTAGATTTAGCATAGTTTTCATTCATTGCAATTGTGGATAGAATTAGATTCTTATAATTTTCATTTTCAGTATTAGTTCATAGCTCAATCAGATTAGATAACATTTGGAATTCATTAGAAAAAAAACTAAAAACACTTACAAACTAATGAACCCCTTGGAGAAAGCATAGTTATTTGACTGTCAAATCTCTTTTTCCAAGCTAACCTAACCCTTAAGACTTTTAATAGTGATGAGTTTGACATGTTAGATGAAGCCCTTGAGGAATTCATCTCACAAATTTCATCCACTAAGGCTTCTTATGATAAACTGAAATTAAGAGAAGTTAATGTGATTCAACCTCAACTTATCCTTACCCACATTCACACAAACTTCAAACTAAAAAGAAGCCTGAATTTACTCTTTACACACCTAAGAACAATGTTTTGAAGCAATCAAGTTATAATACCATTGCTCATACATACAAAACTTGAAATAATACTCAACCAAAACAAGCAACTCTGACAACCTTACCTTTTCCTAATCCCATCTTTCCTAGTTCTCCTTGTTTAACTTTGCATAGTGGGAAGGAGTATGACCTTATTTAACAAATTAAGAATACTCCTGCAAAGATATCCCTATGGGACCTAATTCAAAATTCATCTAATTATCACAATATGCTTCAAAATTCCTTGAAACAAGTAATGGTTTCCTCTGGTACAAATGCAAATGATGTGGTAGCTCTAATACAAGGAATGGATACGGTTAATGTAGAAATTACCTTTCATCAACATGAGCTACCTCCTTTGGAAATGAGAAAGAGAAATGAATCCTTCATGATAATCACCATACATAATAGATTAGGAATAAAAATAACTCTTGTTGACAATGGTTCCACTCTTAATGTGTGTAGTGTGACCCTTTTGGATAAACTCGATGTGGATAAGTCAAAAATTCAACCTGATTCCTTGTCAATTTTGAGGATTCAATAATATAAGAAAACAACCAATGGGTGTGATTACTCTACCTATATAGTTGGAAAGGATACCTTGAAAACTCATATTCATGTAATGCTTGATAATCTTTCATATAACCTTTTTTTAGGATGACCTCAGATTCATGAGATGCATGCAATACCTTCAACTTTTCATCCTATAATGAAGTATATATACAAAAAAAAAGGTCTACCAAATTGAAATAGACCTCGAGCGTAAAAGTTGTTTACAAGTTTAAAAATTAATGACAAGTCCTCTAAACACATTAATTCCAACATCTAACATAGAACCTATGGAAGAAGACAAATAAGAAACGAAAACATTGTCAAAATTATTGGATGATGATTGGGCTTCCTTAGAGTTCACACCTTCGTTTATTGGAGAATACATAATCATAAGAAAATAAGATGAAAAACAAAAGAAACCAATGGTAATTTCAACACAAAATTCAGAAGACAACTCACAAGCATCTACCTCATCTACCCTTGAAATTGACACAATCTATACAACTAATTTTGATGAGATAGATTACCAAAAACCACCAAACCCGAAAGAAATGGAAATAATTTATGGGAGATGCTATGAACTTATGAAAAAATTGGGTTATAGTGGAAAAGGATGTGGAAAGAAAGAACAAGGCATTCATGTTCTTGTAGAACCTAACACACAAGAATTTTTTTGTTTTTTGGAATATTGTCCTTCTAAGATAACATAAGAAAACAAAATACCCTCGTTAAACATCAACACCATCATGTGTAAACCTAAAATAAATCTAACCTTGAAGCATCCTAAATTGCTTGATATGACTTGTGAACCATCATGGGAATACTTCAAAGATGATGAAGCCTTGAAACAAATTCTAGGAGTTTATGACAAACCATCCACTCCTCAAAAGAAATGAGTTATATGTGCTATGATTAGTGCCAAGAGTAAAGATGGAGAAAAAGAAAGTAGCGAGATTAATATGAGAAAAGAAGAATAAAACTTGGAATTTCCAAAACAAAGTGCACTTCCTTTAGGAGATACAATTGATATAGCGATGGACATCAACAATAAAGAGAAAGTGATCAAGATAGGAAAATGCCTTGATGATGAAGAACAAGAAGACCATGTAACTTTGCTTCATGAATTTCCCGAACTTTTTGCTTGGAGTTATTTGGATATGCCAGGAATCAATGCTAAGATAGTGACACACACAATATAGTCCTTGTGAAAAAATTTAAACCAGTTAGTCAAAAGATACAAAAAAAGAATCCTAAGATAGCCTTGCTGGTTAAGGGAGAGATTGAAAAACTCCTTGAAGCTGGTTTCATACGACCTATAGATTATTTTCCTTGGATCTCAAACTTTTTCTTAGTTTCAAAACTCGATAATTGTATTGGGATGTGTATGGACTTTCATTATTTAAATAAAGAATCTTTAAAAGATGATTTCTCCCTTCCTAATATTGACATGATAGTGGATTCGACTGTGGGACATGCCTTGTTGTCATTCATGGATGGATTTTTGGGGTACAATCAAATCTTTATCAATCCTCAAGATCAGTAGAAAAAAACATTCATGATGGTTTGGGGAATATTTTCTAGGTAATGATGCCCTTTGGATCAAAGAATGCAAAATCAACATATCAATGAGCTATGGCATTAATATTTCATGATTACATACATAATATTGTGGAAGATTATGCTGATGATATTCCATCCAAATCTTTAACTCAACAAGACAATGTGAATGTCCTTCAGAAGATCTTTGAGTGAATGTGAAAATACAACATGAGATTAAATCCAAAAAAGTGTGTCTTTGGTGTAGATAGTGGAATTTTTTTAGGTTTTATCATATCTCACAGGGGCATCAAGGTGGATACAAAGAAAATTGATGCTATAGTTAACATGCCACCTCCTATAAACATTTCTCAATTATGCACCTTACAAGGAAGAATTCAGGCTATCCATTATTTTGTAGCATCCCTAGAAAACCTAACATTACCATTTACACATCTCCTTAAGAAAGATGTGCACTTTAATTAGAATGACGATTGTAAACATGCTTTTGAGAGTTTGAAGGATTACTTTGCCACTCCACCTATTTTGCAACTTGGTATACAAAAAAAACCATTCATCCTTTATATCGCAACATCAACCCATGTTCTCACAACATTTTTGGCTTAACAAGATGAAAATGGTAAGGAAAATCCTTTCCATTACATTAGCTAAACTTTGATTGATTACAAGACACAATACACAAAAATAGAGAAACAATGTTTGGCTCTTGTATTTGCTACTAGTAAATTGAGAAATTACTTACTAAATGCTAAATTACATGTGATGATGAAATTTGATCCTTTAAAACATCTCTTCACTAAAACAGATTTATCAGGATGCTTAGCTAAATGGGTTATGTTGTTAATAGAGTCTAACCTTAAGTTTGTTTTAGGAAAATAAATTAAAGGACAAGCCTTAATTGACCACTTAGCAAATGCTCCCTCACCTCTAGCATTACATAATACAAAAAAATTCCCTGATGAAAACATGTTGACCATTCAGAAAGATGAAGAAACATGGGAATTATACTTTGATGGGTCTAAGTGTAGAACAAGCTCCGACATCGGGGTTATAGTAGTCTTGCTCGCAGGAAAGCCTATTCCCTTATCCTATCACTTAAATTTCCTATGCACCAACAACACAATAGAATATGAAGCATTAATTGCTGGTTTACACACTATTTTAGCTTTGGGAGTTATAAATATTAAGATATTCGGTGATTCACAATTAGTCATCAAGCAAATAACTGAGACATATCAAACACATCATGACAAATTATCGAAATACAAAGATCTCACAATGACTTTGTTAGAGAAGTTTGAATCATTTACCATTAATAACAACCCACAAAAGGATAATTGGCATGCAGATGCAATAGCAAGTGCAACTTCTCTTATATCCCCTCAAGATTCTTCAAAATATTTCACATTTAATTTCCATATAATTATGAACCCACCAATAGAATCCAAAGCTGAAGAAGTATTATCAACAACTATGGAAAGCTCTAGTGAATGGTATACACTGATATTTAATTATTTAAAATAAGGTACCTTTCTTGAGCCAACAACTAAGAATACTTGAGATCATCTTCGCAAACTCGCATCTAAGTATATAATTCTTATCGATGTGCTATACCAAAGATCCTTTAATGGTATTTTACTTAGATTCCTTAAAGAATCTGAAATCCCCATAGCATTAGAAGAAGCTCATGTAGGTTCTTATGGAGATCATTTTGGAGGAAGATCATTAGTTCATAAACTTGTCCGCATAGGATATTATTGGAGACATATGGAAAAATATTGCTTCAAATATGTTAGTAAATGTCACAAATGTCAGGAACATAGCAATTTAATTCATGCTCCCACTTCTTAGGTTTGGGCCCAAATTCCTATTTGGCCATTCTCAGTATGGGGACTGGATCTGATTGGAAAAATATCATCTCCTTCTTCATCTGGGCATGCTTTTATAATAACCACAACATATTATTTCAAAAAATGGGTAGATGGTATTCCCCTTCATTCTACAAATGCTGATGTGATATGTTGTTTCATATTGGAACACATTATTGCTCGCTTTCAAATTCCTTCCGCATTGGTTTCAAATAATGGAACACCATTTACGAATAATGACGTGAAGAAGTTCCTAGAAAAATTTAACATCCAACATTGTTTCTCAACACCTTACTACCCACAATCTAATGGTCAAGCTGAATCAACTAATAGAACCCTTGAACAAATCTTAAGGAAAATAGTGAATAAACACAATAAGGACTGGCATACACAACTGGCATACACATTATGGGCTTACCATACTAGTATCATAAAATCCACTAGAACTACTCCTTATAACCTTGTCTATGGTATCAAGTCGATAATTCCCTTAGAGTTAGAGATTCCTTCATTAAGTATCACATTGCAAGGATTTATTAATGACAATACTTATAAAGAGCATTGATTGTGTCAAATTGAGATGCCTGATGAATAGCGCATTAACACGCTTGAACATCTTTAAGCCTATTCTATAAAATTGCAATGTAGTTACAATGACCATGTCATCCCTTGTGTATTCAATAAAGGTGATTTGGTGTTATTCAAAAATCAATGTAACGTCAATTTTGACTTGACTGAAAAAGGAAAATTCATTCCTAATTGGTTAGGACCTTATATAATTAATGAAAGTTATGGGTCTGAAGCATATACATTAACTGGCATGGATGGTACACCTCTTAAAAAACCTATAAATGTCCCCCATCTGCATTGGTATTATGTCTAAACTTCTTGAATAGTGTGGATGATAAATCAATGGTGTTAGAGTTAGTAGATGACATTCTATGCACTCTTGCATTGCTTCATTCTTGACAAAAAACTATTTGTGTGTCTTGAATACCAAAGTAATTATTTAAATTAACTTTTAAGTGATTACTTTAGGTTTCATGCTATTCAAGTTCATCTTGTTTTTTATGTTAGATTAGATCCTTACATGCATTTAATGTTCTTTAATTAGATCATAGGTGCATTTAATTAAGCATAACATAATCACAAAGTCACATCTAAGAGAAACTAGAATAGGTTTTAATTAGATCACATGAAGAATGTTAAATCATGGAGACATTTATTAAATAGTCTTACAAAGAATATTTGATAAATCACATTGCCATTTAACATTAAACACATAATTATAAATAGTCAAACATCAAATGATCATATATATATACATATATCCAAACTACTGGATCCCTCAGGATTTGGTGATCACCTCTATCTAGAGACAATTTGTCGAGAGATGGTGGTATGCGATTGTGATCATGAGCTAACAAGTGGAGCATATTGTAGACCATGTGCTCATCCAATAGCCTCCCAGTGATCTTCCACTAGGTGGTCTCTCTTTGCCTTTAGCCTGGCTACCTCTGCATGGAGTCTCTTGACCTCTGCCAACTTTAAGATGATTAGATCTCCTCATAAGTAGCCTCAGTTGGATCTATGCACCTAATGGAAGCCTCATATACTGCCCTCAATTTGACATACACCTCAAATAACTCTAGGTCTTGCTCCATGACAAGTGGGGCCATGTAGTCTGTGGCCTCATCTCTAAGAATGGGGGGTGCTATCTCTGCAACAACCTATTGATAGAGGTCCTAAAGATATCTCACAACACATGCAAGATATAAATCATAAATATAATCAGTACACATCATGATATATATATACATATGAATATTATAAACATAATCATTAAATAATAAGCATAATCACAAATAAAATATCATCACCTAGATCTTTGGCTGGCTGTGTAAAGAAAACCTTGCCCTGTGGAGGAGGCATGGAGGATGTGTTAGCCTCTTCATGACTGTAGGTGTTGGTGTGTGTTGTAGCTACTGATTGTGATCTAGTCACATGAGTGGGAGCTGGATTTCTCCACTCACAACCAATTGGATCCTCATCTGCTGTATCATCATCCTCACTCATCAACTGCTCCTCCTCCTCGTCCTCCTCCTTGTCCTCCTGCCCATCATAATCAGGGTCTATAACCTCATTGTAGTCCTCATCTATCACATCTATGAATAGGTATGTGTCCCTGAGCCCTGTCTCCTCAGCTCTATCCTCCTCCTCATCTCTCTAATCTAGGAGTGGGCATGCATAGCCTATCAACTCATCCATTGGGAATACAGGATTTGGTCATGCTACTACTCGCCACTCCTTGTACGCATTTGTGGCACTGACATCATCAACATTAGATACTGGGGGCATATCATGATCCTTGTAATTTGAATCACAATAGACGACATCATTAGTGGTGATCCATCTCATATCCTCAGGCCTTTAAGCACTCCACAATGATCACCTAAAGAAATATCGTGCTACTGGTGGTACTTGTATCTACCCAAAATATCACATGACACGATCATAGTAGAAGGGAAATACTAAGTAATCATGTCTACCTAGTAGAAATCTGTCCATCTGTAGTCTCCTCAATTGACAGGTCTCACCCGACCATTAAGGTATTAGTTTTTATGGTCTCCATAAGATCTCTTCCTGATCCAGTTGGTTGAATTTGACCCTCCAAAGGTTTAAGTCTTCATACTACCATAGCAACCTCAGAGGATAGCTAAATGTGCGAGGGTATCCTAGGGTTGATATTGATGGAAACCCTGTCGACCTAATGCATGTGATATGCTCTAGGAACCACACCTATAGTAGTGTACAATGCACCATAATATCGACCTCATGGTATGTAAACCACCCTAGATCATAATAGAAGTGTGCAAGAATACTACATCACTAGGAATATATGGTCCTTTGCTCTGCCATTTGTTGTATCATGTGAACTAGTCCTCCATCTAGATGTTATCCCTAGCCATCGGGGATGACTACTAGTGCCATTGTGAAAATCATAATGAATACCAAAAGTGGTGCTTGAGAATAAATGTGTGGCCCCACGATATAATCCAAAATCAGACCTCCAAGACAAAACTGTATACCATATTTCATCTCACAAAATGATTAATCCCCTAGAAAACAAAACCTCTCACCTCGAATCAGAACTCGAAGAATGTGATGGATGTCCTCTAAGGTGATCATCATGTCGCATTTTAGAAGATAAAATGTACAAGTGTCTACATCTCACCTCTTAGCCAATTCCATCAACATAGCATAATGGTACCTCATGGGGGCATGAGGTATGCCCAATATAATCTAGTCGTCTATAATATCGGGACTAATTCTCATAAGTGAAAAATTTTTGCTACTGATACGTTGTCGTGACCGAGGTGAAATCTAACAAAAAAGAAAAAATATGTCCTATAAGCATTCCAAAAACTTAAATCTATACATCAAAAATTAAAAAAAGTGTACTAAAGTTGTTCTAGTTTACTTTTCTAAGGGTCCTAGACACTTTAGTTCCCTTTTGGGATAGTTCACGAAGAAACAAGACACTTTGCGAAAAAGTGGGAGACTTCATGACAAAAGGGGACACTTTGTGACAAAAAGGGACACTATGCGAAAAAAAGGGGACACTTCATGAAAAAAAGGAACACTTTGCAAAATTTTCTTCTAGGGTCCTAAATCAACCTAGAAATGGGTAAAAACATAAAATAAATGTGTAAGGATGAAGCTAAGGCAGAAAAATCAACTCACCTGATGTTGTAGCTCGCCCCGAGCTACCTCCTCCCATAGGACATCTAGTCTCGGAGGCTCGTACTCTCATTAGCTCGACATCCTCAATCACTCTCCAACAAAGTCAAGCTACAAGAAGGTAAAAGATAAAATTAGTTGAAGTTACTTCACTTTTTTCTCTTATATAGGTTAAAATTAGGTTTTTACTATATTAGGGTTAAAAAGTTCCTTTTCATTCAAGCTAGCATATTGGGGGCTCAAGAACTCCATTTTCGATGTTGTTTGTTGTGTCAAAATCATGATTCCACTCCTGTTCTCATCAAATTTCTATCACTATGCGGTATGGTACTTGGAAATACCCTATGATATGAATTACCTTATTCAATGCGGTTAGATTGCTACCTTGATTCCACCTCCATAAAGCAAGCATAATCAAGGGGAGCATACATCTACCCTTGAATTTGATTTCTAGATGAAGTTAGAGGATTTTGGAACAACTAATGAATTCATGTTGTAGGATGCAATTCCTAACATTATGGTTTTATAGATAGCTATAGTGGGGGCTTCATTCTTCTGTGTTGTGAATGAACCTATATGAGTATCCTTTTATGAAACAAAGTGTATTGTTTGGGTTCCTTTAACTTACATATACACGTAAAGTCATATGGGCGCTAAAGTGGGGGCTAAATGTAGTGTATAAAATTGTACACTCTTGAATATAGTACAATTTAACACTTAATTTGGACCTATCTTAGCACCCTTGCATTAAATACCCCTTTAAATAATCATTAATAGGCCCCTAAGAGCTTTTATTTTGGATCTCGGGGCTTATTTCAACTAAAAACCCAATAAAATCATCAAAAACACTAAAATTCCTAACAACCTACCTTGAAAACCTAGGGTGGGACCCATATGCCACCTTGGGTGTATGATTCCCCCTACGTGGGACCCATACACCACAAGTGGCGTATGAATCCCATTTGGGGCCTTTTTAGGGTTTGAGCAAGAAATTTAGATTTTTAATTCAAATTTTTGGTTGATGTTGGCTTTTGAGATCTAAATAATGGTAAAATAGGTGTAATTCTTATATAAGCAAGCTTCTAAAGTCATTTTTCATCTAAGCAAGCATTTTAGAAGAGCAATTTTAAGATCCAAGCATTCAAACACATTCAAGCATTCTTTCACAAGAGAATTCAAGTTTCAAGGGCAAGAAAAGTTAAAGCCTTGGAGCAGTATTAAAGTGTTTTTTTAGGTCTTCAAGCTCACTTTCATTCAAGATCTAGCATTATCAAGGGTTGATTATGGTTTCCTAGATGGTGAATCATGATGGATTCTAGGTTGGGGAGATGCGACTAGCTATCAAGCCCAATCTAATGACTTGTTTCCTAAGTGATTCCATCCTCCATTATCATTCTACATTCAACCTAAGGTACATACATCTCTATAGCTCATTTGGGTGATTAGGGATCTCTTAAAGTGAGTCTTTCATGTCTATATTTCATTCTTGCATCTCATTCTAGCACAATAGATTAGGGTTGCATTGCATTTCAGATTTCCTAATCTTAGAAACACTTAAGGTTAGGGTTTATGTTCACATTCACACTCAAGATTCATTTTTTCTATCAAGTTTTAATTACCAAACTAGGGGTTTGACCGAAGCAAACCCCCCATAAGAAAATCAAGTCTATATTATGTTTTGTGGGTCTTTTTACAGGTTTAGATCTAGAAATCAGTTTGGAAGGAAAGAGTAGAGGTTGAAGCAAAGATCCAAACTTTGAATTCCCAAAAAAGTGGAATGGGACTAATATGCCAAACGTGGTGTATGAGTCCCACTATAGGAAAAATTTCTATATTTTTGCAAATCTTGAATCTATACTGCTAGAAACTTATTCCAGACCAGAAACCCTACTTTGGGAATGATATTCCTAGAGTGGAATATGCGTCAAAGTGTGCCCTGACTTTAGGATTTTTAGTGGTTTAGAGCTCATTCCAATCTTCTTCAAGTTTCCAAGTGCACACCTCTAATCTTACAGTTCTTTGTTATGATTTACATGCATTTTGAGGTCATTTAAGGAAGTATTACATCATATTAGGGTTAAGTAGTAGCATCTTACATTTTATTAGTCTTTCCAAGTCCTAGCTTTGTAGTGACCTCTTTAGTTTATAGTTAGACCCTAGGATAGCCCTATTGCAAGATCTCTTTCTCCTTTGTACACCTTAGGTTGAGATCTCTAGGGTTTTCCTTGAATGAGAGAGTGTGAAGATTGTTATTCTATCTCCCAAGCATAGAAGCAACAAAATTCTACCTTTCAATGAGAAATAAAACAAGAATCAAAAGAATTAATAATACATATGGAGTCTCTAGTTATACTTTCAATTGACAAACTAGGATTTTGGTTTTCCTTACAGCAGTTGATAATGTTCAATGAATCTCCCTCCAACTAGAATTTTTTGAACCCTTTAGAATGAGCCAATTTCAGACTGTGATAGGCATCATAAGCTTCCACAAAGTGGTTTGTCTGGGTTCCCAAGGGGAGTTCCATCGATCATATTTCCAAATGTTTCTTAATAATGCTAATACATATATTGTTATTAATAATTTGATGATAAATCCATTCCCACTTCAATGATCTATCAAATAAGGATGTCCTTTATCACCTTTAAAATATTTACTTATGGTAGATTACTTGGATTTTTTGCTACAAAAGGTCAACTAGATGAAGCATATATTTGGAATCTCTATCCATTGTAATACTATATTCATTAACTAAATTTTATTAATGACATTTTTTCATAAAATATAAAGCTCTAAAAAAGAAAAAATCAATGCCATGGAAATTCTAGAGCTATATATTTTGTCTCAGGATCTTAATTAGCACATAATAAAACTAAATTCCTTATGATTCAGTATCATCCTATTCCTTGGTGGATCCTTATAAAATGGAGATAAATTAAACAAAAAAAGATAAATACATTTTAACCTAGGTGTTTCACTTTCTAACAAATGGGTAAGTGCATAAAGATGGGTCCACAAAGAGGGGAAGTTTTGTGCAAAAAAAATGCCAAAAGGATTGGATACCCATTTAGGAATAGGGACCCAAGCCTAAGATCTGTATCCCATTCCTAAACGGGTATTCGTTCTAAAAAAAATTGAAATCCCAACTCGCTTTTCAATTTGGTTTTAGAATTGAGAAAGACTTTGTAACCCAACCCTTAGCCTTGGACTTGCAACTAAAAGACTAAGGCAATGCCAAGATAAATATCTGACTTTGGCAATATACTTGATGTGTTTATTTTCAGAATTGGTTAATAAAATTAAAAAATTATTATAGATCATGATGTCTAGTTTTAAAATATGTATTTTTTTATTATTGGATTATGCTTTCTATTTTTTAATTAATTTCTAAGGAAACTAGTCCATAAATTTGAAATGTCAGACTTTTATATTTTTTTAATAATTTTTAATTTGTGTTTTTTTTTTTATAAATTTATTTATGACATCAATCTACAAACAATTCTCACACAATGAAAAAAATTCAAAAAATGATTAGTTTAGGTCAAATTATGGCGTTCATACATGAGGGTTTTAAAAAAAAACATTTAGGGCCAATAAAAAATAAATAAAAAACCAATATTTAGAAAAAAATTTAAAAAAAAAAATATCCTCATCAATCTTTAGTTTGTTACACATCTTTCTCCAAAAGTAATTATAAAAATACTTTTATTTAAGTCAAATTATCATGTCCATACACATGAATGGTGTGGTCCTAAAAAGTGACTTTTAAAAAGTGGCTTTATATGTATGCCTATCAAAAATTAATTTGTATCATCTAGGTATTAGAATAATTTACATATTTGGAAACTAGACTCAAAATAATAAATTTCATATTACTAAACTTTTTGAAGATTCAAAATATAACTACTTCAAATTTTCAATCTAATTGTGAAAAATTCTAAAACTTGAGAAAAACACTTCCACTTTTTGAACATTTTGTGGACCCAACTTCTTGCACATGTCCATGTGGAATTGGTTCCTTAGCACATTCAAGAAAAAAAATTCAATTGGCATTATAAGTTTCTTTATTTGACAAGAAAAATCTAAGTTACTAATAGAACATTTCTTGCTACTCATGTATACTATTCATCTTGTCGGATGCCTTCCAAAACAAGTTATTATGGATTATAGACCTCATAAAAAGATACAAAGGTGGGTTGGTAATTATATATCCAAACACACAAGGGGAATGTTTAAATGCTAAATGGAGAACTAGAGTTGTTAGAGGTGAGGAACCATTAAGATTTTTAGTACAACATAAAATCAATATAACTTCTACTAAAGGAAAATGGTAGCCTATGAATTAGTTTGATAAGATCCTTCTTTCCTTGTTCTTCCAAATTAAAGATTCACCTTATTTACAACCCATTTGGAAGGTATGGATTTTTTTTTCCATTTTTTTATAATGGAGATAATCCTTCTTACAACATGGGTTTAGTTTTGTTTCTTCATCCAATTGGTGGAACAAACATAAAAAATATCACAATTGACCTCTTATTATAAGATTTATTAACAAGCTTATTAATTTTTTAAGGAGGGGCTCATAATTTTGGTGAAATTTGACATTTATCTATGTTGATGTGAACACAAAACCCCTCTTACCAACAACACATAGATTCTCACAAACAAGAATGCAATATGACAATTACTCTAAATTATATAGTAGAACTCTCTACT
>VDFB02125708.1:0-29041 GCA_007258455.2 Sequoia sempervirens | reverse complement strand
CCTATGGATATTGAATAGTTTCAATCTAGGAGTTTGTACTATGAATAATGCATATAATGCATAAGTTCTAACTAACCTTCAATTCAATAATTTACATAAGTAATTATATTTTACTTAATTTTAGTCACCAAAAGATCAAGGTTGGTATAATTCTAGGGATGATCCAATCATATAGTCAATTATTCCACTTGGCCAACTTCACAACAAAGTATATAGTTTCATGGGGTGATGGCAAGGTGCATAGATTTGGCCATCTAGCCTTCTCTAGATCAAATTCTTATCAAGTACTAAACTAGCACTTGCACCAGAAGGGGTGCAAGGGTTACGCCGATAGAAATGTATATTAAAGTTAACATGCTAAGGAGGCATATTCCTTATTGTCTATATAATTTTGTAGTACAAATTTGAGATAGATACAAAAAAAAATTAAACATTTGAAAAATATTTGTATTACATATTTTCTTATAGTTAATTGAAGGAAAGATTTCTAACATTTTCAATTGTGAATATTTTCATTTTGCATTGGATACATACCAAACACCACAACGATCACATTCACGACCTTGTTGACCAAGTTACTACACAAGTATCATAGTCATAGTCAAGTTGTTGCAACGATGTTGTAGTGTCCAAATTGACACAAAATTTTAGAAAGGTTGAATATTATTTTGTATTCCATATGTCGCTTGACAGTGGGATAGGTGTGATGTTGTATTGGTGATACACCTCATATAATTTTGTTGATTTTTTTTTAGATAAAAAATGTGAAACATTATTAAATGGGCAATAAAGACTAGTATTTTGAGTTTTGGATTTCAATCTATTTCTGAACCCCACTATTGTAAAATTAATTAAACTAAATTAGAAAAGGTACAATTCACAAAGAGTTTGCTCTAGGCATGGGATTTGGAGCACAGATTCACCCCAAAATCCAATATGGATCCCAAAGTCCATAACCTACCTGCACCTAGAGTGGACCACACCATGAACCCTAATCGAGAAAGAACTATACCTGGATTTGGGGTTATACCTAGATCTGGGGTTTTTTTGTGCAAACCAATGAACTTAGCTTTGTATGGATGCTAGCTTTTCAAGATCCATAAATATTACAATCTAGTTATTATTAATGTTTTATGCCTTTCCCTTGGATATTATGCTTTCACTTCTTATACTTATGCAGGCAGGGAGGTATATGAATAAAAAATGTGGCTTTATCAACGCATTCTTTCATATACTGAAAGATTCCAAACAACCCCAAAAATGTTCTCAATATAATTGTCTTTACACTCTAAATTCCCTCAACCACATCCCTGCAACATGTTAATCTCACATTTGATGTAGCACCCACTCCTATCCAACAGAAGCTACTCAGAGAGTGGCATCTCCTCCTTAGAAATAACTAATAAAATATATAAATCTTTTATTAAGAGAGGGTTAACTTATTACAGCATTGTGTAAACAAAGCCTTCCATTTTTAAAGGATTCCCTTCTCTCCAACGCCTCTTTTCAAGTTACTATGTCAATAGCTAGCATTCCAAACTTATCCATTTTATGATGCTAATTAGCAATTTTCATTCTCTCTTGCTATTACTTCAACACCATTCTAAGTCAAAATGTCATACATAAGTTACAAAATAATGACTTTAAATATTTACATGACTGACAAGCCTTTTAATCTTTAGCATTTCCTTTCTACATGCTTTAAAACACTCACTTGATCAATTTTTAATTTATAAATGATGCACTTTCCAAATCCACCGATCATGTTTGGCCAAGTGAGCACATTACTATAATTTTAAAAACAAATTCCTTGATTCTCTCCCAAGTTCATTTAAAGCTAATATTTTCTTGCATTCAATGCATCTATACATAGTACCATAGTGGAACTTGCTTTTGTGCATTGCATAGATCCGGAGAAATAGAACTTAGTCTTGATTACCAAGATATAGTACTAAAATATAGAAATACAAATAACATCACTATTTTGATAACCAGCAAGCAATACTAAAAATACAGAAATACAAATAACATCACTGGTCATTCAGATCCATAAATGTACTTTAAAAGAAGATATTGACTAAAGTAATAAAAGACATTTATAGAACATGTTATCCTCTAACAAATATTTCTCTCTATATGCATGCAACAACATGAAATCAAATTCCAGACATAGTGGAATGCAGCCAATGTCTTCCAATAAACTGAGCACTTCAAGCGAGAATGAAAACAATATTCAATGAAACAATTTACAGATAGAAGGATACACATACACACAGAATATTCAGGACATTAGAGAACCTAATCTTTTGTTAATGAAATTGTAAACGAATTAGAACCAAAAATAACAATTGAAACAACATCAGAGAATTTTTTCTGTAAATATAAGCTGTTATTAAATTAAAAAACAAATCCCTCACAGGGTACTTACATTTGGCCCAATGAAATTGACTTCATGTTCTTTACACATGCTCACAAAATTAGCATTTTCGGAAAGAAAACCATATCCAGGGTGCAGCATGGTACAGTTATGGGTATGCTGCTGATAAAATATTCGTGTTGAAATTCATGTACAAGGTCCTTTTATCCAAGTCCAGTGGCATAGCCTTCAACAAGAAGGGATCACTACTGCGCCTGGTCAATAGCTTAGTAAGATAGCTGCAGTGATTTGTTTATTTTTTACTTTGATATTATATTCAAATTACGGTAATTTGCCTAATAATTTGTTTGATTGAAAATAAATCTTGGGTTTGCAGGTTTGTTTATTTACTCTATACAAATTTAAATTGGTAAAAGTTGTGCTTAGGATTTTCTCTCCCTTAGATTTATATCTATCAATGAAAATTTGAGAAAAATAAAATAAAATTGAATATGATATGTAATGGACAAATTGGAAGGTTTGAAGGTGTTAAATGTTTAATCAACCACCACATCGTTTCAAATGGCATCCTCCAATGTTTATTGTTTGGATGGACAGGTGTTATCATGTAAGCTGACTCTGTATATAGTTTGCCTGTTAACATTTTGACAGGTTGTTTTACAAACAGTATAATAATTGTCTTTTAAAACAACTCTTTCTTGTACACGTAGCTGCAAGAACCTGAGATGGCAACATTTGATATCTTGTTACATACAAACATACATTCCTGTTTTTTGGACTGCACATCATGCTTTGTTCATTCTTTATACAGGTGGTTTGTGGGAGAGGCTCCTGTATGGTGCTGCATTTTGTAAACTTTTTGCTCTATAAATTTTTTGTTCAGGTTTAGGACATCTATAGAGTGTGAAGTATCAAAGATAAGATGTAGAGAGTAGCAGAAACTTTGGAGGTAGAGATTCATTAGGTAATGCATCTCCAGGCGTGTGTTGGCGACGATAATAATTGTTGTTGCCCAAGCAGCTCTGTCTGTACCCAAACTCATTGACATTATGGTCACTGTTTTTATTGTTTAATAAATGTTAAGCTGGTTGCTTCTGCTCATTCAAACGTTCAACTTAATTCTAACAGCTTGGGCAGGGAACTCAGAATCCATGATCCCTCATTTTGTACATGTCCTACAATGTACACTTAAATAATTGTGGACAAGATGTCAAATGCATGCTAGCCGGCAAGATCTTTATATTTCCTGTTGTGTTTCATTTCAAGTTCTGTTGTTACCTGTTAAATCAAGGCACTGGGTTTTGTGCTTTTATCGAAGCCATTAATCTAGCAATAGAGTAAGCGGCTCTTGGATTCCTCTTTCAACTAAGTATCACTTATCACAAATATGGAAAAGAATCCAGGAGATCAGTCAGCTGTAAGCTAGAGAATGTCTTAAACCATTATTCTAGCAACTTCGATAGGGTGCATGCCACTATATAAAGGGAGGCATTTTTTGTTTGCCATGATTAAAATTAGAAATGAGCAGCCTGAACTGAAATCAGAAATATCTGAAGTCCCTTTCAAAGAAATGCTATTAATTAAAAACTTGATTATCAGAATACAAAAGCCATGTTGATAAAAAGCTGACAAATAATCCAAAATTAAAACTGAAAATTAACAATGAGAACATACACTTACAATTGCTCTTCAAACGCCTATTATTCTTTTGACAGTTGCGTATCTTCTGCAACTAGTTTAATAGCCATCTATTGAACTCTATTTAGAGACAATCTGGGCGGTGACCAAAAGCACGAATAAAACAACTAACAAGAGCGTACTTCATTCATTTATACGATTTGGTATAATAAATGGCAGCTGGCAGTGCATCATATTTATTGATCCCCATGCTGCATTTACTACAAAGATAGCTATTCGAACTGTGAGCAGTGAATTAGATTGAAATGTGCATTTATTGCAAATATTTTATAGATTTTATCTTCGAATGCATTCAACTTATCAGTACCCGAGACTTAGTTTTCCAGCCTAGTGGTTGCAAGATAATATCTGATTTCACGACTGATTTCATCAACGGGAACCACTAACCAGCAACTATTGGCAGTTTCACGGCAACGGAGTTGTTTAAGGGCGTGAGACAGGTTTCAGCTTAAATCTCACACTATATATAGCCTATCGGCTAATTATTTCTATGCCTTATTTGTTTCATATATTATAGAGAGTTGGCTACCACACATAGGATCTGCTAGACATACTAGTCAAATTCCTTCTTTAAGACCTTATCTATTGAATTAACTAGACCCATATCTACATATATAGAGAGCTACAACTCCTCCAATGGATCCAAGCACAAGTCAATGATTGAAACAACTAAACAAGCCAACACCATCTAGCTATAACTAGCATAATCATCATTCTACACTCATAGAATGACCATTATTTGGCAACTGGAAATCTACTAAGATGATAGATTTCTCATGCTATCGGGCCCAACTCATGACACATGCCCTCCTTGTGAATGCTTACTTTCTTTGCCTATCATATATTGAGTCACTCATGTACTAATACTAGTCACTAATCTATTTTTTTATGAAATTATACACTCCCCCTTCTAGTTGGATGATTAAGGGTCCCTATCACTAGCTACTTCTACTCAAAAGTTATTATTGAATATCATAATTGTAGGTATTAACTCATAAGGATATAATTTTTAAATAATATAAACATTAACTTAAAATTTTAATCTATATTCATTAGTTTTGGCTCTTAAATTACATTTTGGTTCTTTTTAATCATGTTTTTAGTGCTATTATCATGAGTGTGTCTTATCTTGCATATGGGTTAGTCCAAAAATAATCATTAAAATTTATACTAAGAAATTTTAGAATTAAAAACTTTAATCAAAATCATGCCTACTATGAATTACTTATGCTATAGATATTGTTATAAAAGGCGATGTAGTTAATATAAGAGTTAATGATAATCCATTGGCCTTGTAGGGAAATCTCACTCAAAATTTGTGAATGAACATTTAAAGTTGTAAGATTCCAACTATTTGAGTATGTGTTTTCTAAAGTTGTTTGTTATGGGTTTAAGCATATTAATAATTTTAGTTTATTGTTGCTATAGTTGTTGATGTTGTTTATGTTATTCCTGCAACACATTTTGATGTGCTCTAGTCCCATTGAGTATAAGAAAAAAAAAGTTTATATTTTTTTAATGTTAAAACTATGGATAATCTATGATTGCAATATTTTATTTAAAATTTACAAATCTAAAAATTATTTGCCAATTTTTTTGTTGGGATTATTACACATGTGAGGAAAATGCAATCATAATTAGTCAAATTATTATCATTAATTAATCATGAAAAAGGTAATTTAGTGCATCATCCAAAGCATCTAATGATTTTGTTTCTAGCCTCACTATAAACCTTGATCCACTTTACTCAAATTATTGTCATTAAGATATATCATTCCCAATCTTGGTATTGTTGTTATTGTTAACAAAATTATCAATAATAAGATATAAACTTAGTCAAATATGGGATGGATAACACATTTAATCTTGATGTTCTTACAATGATTCCACCTTATCTAAGAAGCATGACTTCAAAATAGGTACATATGTATCTCTCATCACTTTCACAATTTTCTCTTAACAAACACATTTTAGACATTGATGTATCATAAAGGGTATCACATTTAATTATTGTAACCAAGGTCTCCCAAGTAAAATACAAAATCTAACCAATGAAGGAATGATATCAAAAAATTCATCCACCTCCTTAAGCTCCATGTCAGGAATAAAGACAATACTCCTCAAAGTGTCCACAAGAATGTCACTATTTATGTTTAGAACAACACATAAATATGTATAATCGTTTGATGATAAATTTTTAATTATATGAAATTCTTCTATGCATATGTTATACTAATCGCCTAGATTAATGTGAATACCTTCACATTTTTTACCATGAAGAAAACCATGACCATAAAATGGATCATAATAATTGTGGTTCAGGATTTCATAAAATTAAATAATTGAAGGTACATAAGGAGGTGAAATTTGTTGTTTATAATAGCCATAAATGTTTTTATAGAAGTGTGAGAAGAGGAACAAACATACTTTGTATTCATAGGTTCTTTATTCATTTGTGTATACATCATAGAATTAGTTGGATGCATGAATACCTATTAGTGTTCAATATTGTTAAATTGTGTATGCAATGGAAAATTATTAGCCTAAAATTTCCAATTTATTTTAGTGGAGTGACCAAATAATTTCCCCCATCATTCACACCATCAACATGAATCACATTATTATCAATGAGATATATAATTTTATGCTTGAATTCCTTTAAGGTATATGTATGGTGTGTATTAACTCCATAGAAATTGTAGAAGGATTATTCACTATATCTCTTAGATAATCTTCTAGAGGAATCCAATAGATTGATGGAATTAAGGTTGGCCAAATTATTAGGAAGGTTTGAAGAACATTATCCAATGGTTTGCTAAGCTTTGAAATTTCCTAAGCCCTTAATTTTTGAATGATGCAAAATTAGATATCATAGAAATTTTATTAGAACTAGATTTATATTCTTTATTGTCATTTCTTTTTTGAAATTTATTATTCTTTTCATATTTTGAAGGGTTGGAGGAAGTAGGGGAGGCCCCACAATTCCAACCATTAAAATTCAAAATAATTATTTCACTACTTTCAACATAAACATATACTTTAGCTAAACCTTGCCAACTACCTTAAACTTACATATTCTTCATTAGTTTGTACAGTGAATTGTACCTACAATTATCTGTGGTATCAAAATTACTTATAAATATGTACCTACATTTTACATAAATGTCTACAAGAGCAGTTGCAACTGCCTCTGAGAAAATTTCTATCCATACCCTGTTCCAAAGCTCCCATTTGATATAAGTTGGAAGGATGCTGGCAAAGGTTGTAGAGTCTGGCTTTACACCTGCCAATTGCATTTGGTTGCAAGTTTCTAAAGTATTTTCAATAAATCCATTTTGTTAATATCCTGCAAACAGGGCATTGAGAACATATCTGTTTGAGGCATTCTTTCAGACAGTTCATGTGCCTTGTCTGTGCTTCCACATTTTGTATATCCCGCATTCTATCAAACAGTTTTTGGAGGCATTTTTGTTGCGTTCAGCTATCTTATGGGTAAATGCATATGATTCCTCTACCAAGCCGTCATTTGCTTCCCAACTTAAACTGTCTCTGCTATTTTTATATGTTTTCCGTAGAAAATCGAAGCATCTCTTTAATGATTTATGTTTCAGTACAGGTGCCAAACACAATTGGACTACCTTTGTGGACTCTTTCCTGTAATTCCTGAATGCACTATTTAGTTATGATCTACTACGGGGATCAAAATTATTACCAAACAATTCGCAGTGCACAGAGGAGCTTGAAATTTGTTGAATCTCCATGACTTGAGGGTACGCCTCGTCAAGTGCAGCAGCAATATGATATTTATCTGACCAAATGCGTGCATTTTGTCAAACATTTCTTGTGCCTTGTCTATGCCCACACTTTTTTGCATACACGTCTACCAGAGAAGTTGCAGCTACAACATCTGACAAAAATTCCTCTAACGTTAATCCTGTAATGGATGTCCATACCCTGTTCCAAAGCTCCCATTTTGGCACAAGCTGGGAGGATGCTAGCAAAGGTTGTGTTGTCTGGCTTAACACCTGCGCATTTGCGTATCTGTTCTGTTTTGCTCTGACGTCTTGTTTTATGCAATCAAACCATCCATTCACGCGGGGAATCGTTTGAATTTGAAATTAAAGCAACCACTGTCTGAACGGGAACGGAAATGGAAACGGACGCCGGCTACAGACACGGGCCAACATCTGCCACATAAGCAGTCAAAGTAGCTTAGTGTGTGATGTTTAAGCCCGGCCGGAATGGCATAGGTAGTTCACTCTTACTCTATGGTCTTATGAGGGGCTTGGGCTTCTATTTTCATGGATCAAGCAGTCTCATGAAGCAAAAGAAATTATGTTGAAGGATTAATTGGAATCTTCTCCTGAAAAATAGCAGCCCCTATCTTTTAGGACTCAGCAGGTGAAATTGAGGTGGGGCTAGAAATTGTCCCTACAACTTAGGAAATTTTTAGGAAATTTTTCTGCCACTTGTCTATCACTTAGAATTTTAAATTCCTAAAAAAACTAAAAAATGAGAGATTTTTTTTTTATCAAAGTACTCCACTTTCTTCGTTGAATTTTGGAGCTCAAACTTTTAAGCTGAATTGGAAAATTGAATTCATGAGACTACGAACTTTAAAATATTCCTAAAAAATCTCAGCAACACCCATAAAAATTTTTAGGAAGCCCCCTCCATGAAACCATACCCTTACAAAACAATATATTTTTGAATCTTTTTTAACCTGCAGTGCATTTGTTTTGTGCTGCTGCTTCTGCAGTTATGAGACCTGTGAATGCTTCCTTGACATCCTCTGTTGCTGCCGCCACTTAATCTGGGTAAATCTATCATAAAATAAATAATAATAAATTATGGATTATCTGTAATGCCAGTCTACCATGTATACTACCAGCTATGGTTTTGAGGGAAAAAAAAAGGTTTTGTTGTTCTTCATTTGTAGATCTGCGGAAGAAGGGTGTAAATTACTCTAGTAGAAAAATAAATATTCCTATAATTTAAGACCAAAACGAATCCAGCCATTTTTTGCTTTATACCCAAATGCGCACCCAAATCATGTTAGATCTTTATATCACAGTCCTTGGTTTTTCTCGTAGAGTGAGAAAATTTGGAATTAAGTTTTAATTTAATAAGTGATATGGTTTGAGATTTTATTTCAGAGACATGAAATAGTTTTTTTAAGAGTGTTTTGATAATAAAAATATATTTTTTAATAGAATATTATTAGTAATTTGTATTTATAGAGGTGTAGTGGTTATGCTGATTGTAATTTATATAGATTGATTTATAAATTTGAAAGTAATATTAGGTCAATAGAGAAGCATAACATTTGATAAGACATTTTAAATTGTAGTCGTAAATCAAAATATAACTTGATAGGACATCAAAAGTAGTTCTAATCTAAGATAAAGTCTCAAAATTAAATAAATATATTTGAAAAATATTAGAAAGAGGCATTACATGGATCATTTAGAAGTCTTGTTACAATATTAACTAGTGATTTCTGGTATGACTCATCATAGCAATTATGGATGTATCATAACCATTGAATTTGATCATAATTTTCTGTTGAGTTATGCGACAACACACGTAATATAAAATTAGAGCAAACAAAGAAGTGGTTCAAATAGGCAACAAAAGATAGTGGAAGAGAAAATAAATTCAAAAAGTTTACAACAAAATATATAGGAAGCAAAGAAGGAAATAATGTCCTCAAAATACATAGTATCTAAATTTTATTAGGCAATCATCAGTATAAATCATAAAATTTGGGGGGAAATAATTAAGAATGCTCATGACTAAAATAAAATGTTTCAATTCATGGATACTCTATAAGAACAATTTTACAAGGTTAGGGAAAACTATTAAAGGTAAAAAACAAGTAATGATTTGAGAAGCTAAAATAAAATAAATATTTGAAATAATCACGTAATAAATAAAACAATATTTGACATTAAAAGCAATTTATTAAAAGAGGGGTAAAAATTTATTCAAACCAAAATAAAGCAGTACAAAGCAAGGGCATTACACACCCTTGTCAACTTCCACTAAGTGGTCCAACGACATTAAAAGAATTTAGAATAGGGGTAAAAAATTATTCAAACCAAAATAAAGCAGTACAAAGCAAGGGCATTACACACCCTTGTCAATCTCCACTAAGTGAGCCAACGACATTAAAAGAATTTAGAATAGAAGGAATATCTCAATGAAAGTCACTTATCATTTAGAAGTGTACAAAGATAGGTGAAACAAGACATGGGTTGAATTAGTGAGAATGTTAAAGGATGAATTAGAATGTTTTTGGTAGAATATATATATATATATATATATATATATATATATATATATATATATATATATATATATATATATATATATATATATATATAATTTTTGAATTAAAAATCTATATTTTTTACATCATCCAATTGATGGATAAAAAAGTTTGATTTGAAACTTTGATAAAAAAAATCTACACATTTTTCTACAAAAATAATTCTAATTCATTCTCAGAGACTATAAAAATATCATGTATTTAAATGTTAAAGGAGTTGAATGGAAAGGTACAAGAGCTCACAAACCTATAATTGTCAATTCTTTGAGAAAAAACTAGAAGAGATTCATTACAAAGGATATTTTTTATAGGAAGATGGAGGATATGAGGTAGAATAAGAACTAGTTTCCTAAGCAACTAGATGAGGCAACATTTTTGGGTTTGGGTTTTGGTGAAACCATTGATAACCTTCAAACCTCACTTACATGATATAATAAAGGGAATCTAAACTCTTGTTATGAGTTGTCAATAAGTTTACATGTTATTCCTTTTTTTTTACAATAAATTACACTTCCTATAAATGGTGAGTGGCACATGCTACTCCAAATGATGCCAATCATTATAATCTAGATTACAATTCAAGTAATTTTGATTTAACTTAAAAAATTATTACATTTATTCTACTTTTATGTTTTTTACATATATTAAAATTTATAAAGTTATTCCTCAGAGTTGGGAGTAAGTTGTATTTGTTTTTATATTGTGTCTATTTTTGGACTATTCCTAACTATATTATGACTTTGTATTATTACGAACCTTATAATAGTTATTTCTCTCAACTAGATGTTACATGTTTTAAGTGTTTGGAGAGTTTGATAGAACATTCACAAGTTGTTGTTTTCTATAGTTGGGTCTATGTGCTTATGAGAAATTATTGTTCTTTTATATTTCCTAGGCATGACAATATAATTTGTATCTTAAGCTCTAATTCAGTACTAAAATTTTATTGTATTTTTTGCTACCATCTTGAACTACTCTTCTTCCTTCTAGAACCTAATTTTTTTTAATATTGTTTTATGTTACAAATGTATTTATCAAATAAAATGAAGCCTCTATATATTTATTTTTCATATAGATATTAAAATATAATAGAAACACAAAGTAAAATCATCAATAGTATTTTATCCTAATAAGAAAATAAAAGAATGTTAATCCAAAGATTAGAGAACTAGAGCAAATTGTAAAATATTAAGAAAAAATAGAGCTCATTTTTTATTTTTAAAGCTATGATGTAGGAGCACCTAGGCAAATTGGCGATAAAAAATAAATAAAGGAAATTGTAAGGTTTTCAAAACCATAGCCATCTAGTCATAGCTATAGACTTGGATACCCTATTGAATAGATACACAATATGGTTGCATCTAGAGACTTTACATGACTACATCAAGAGATTTTTATCCACACTTCATGTTCTAATCCTAAATATGACATGGGTTATGAGTATTTAGTAGAAGTCCTTAGGCTAGGATCTATTGACATGGAAGGCAATAAATTCAATAATTTTCTATATTTTCCCTCCTTTTCAATAAATTCTCTTCTTATCTACCAAATCACACACATGGGTTCAAGAAAAGTGATTGAATTTACTCTTTGATCAATATTGTCAAATCAGTCTAAGGGATTTCTTGCAATCAATAAAGATTCATCTTTCCCCATATACTAGGATGTAAATGAGGTTTAGGTTTTTTTATTTTAGGGTTTAGGATTTTGATTTTAGGGTTTAGAGTTTAAATTTGAGAGTTTAGGGTTCAAATTTTATTTGTTTACAAATTTCACCATTTCAATTTTAAAACTTGAAGAATTGTTACCATTTGCAATAAATTGGGAAATTGTAAGAAATGAGGGAAAATTGCAGAATCTAGAGACCTTCGCTCAAACCTCCCCTACTCCTACCCTTCGTTTGAACCTCCCCACTATGAAGAAGTTGTGAGATCATAGATAAAGAAACCTAAGCGATGACAAAAAATCTGAGATGCTTGGGTGTGCAGAAAAGGTTTCAACACAAAGCCAAGCTAAATGAACTGACAAACAAAGTTTCTAATTAATATAAATTAAAAAAAATAAAAAATAATACTTGAGTGAAGGTAATCTTTGCTCGAAGGTATTATTTTATTGCTCTTTTATTATAGAAGACCATTGAATGAAGATGATCTTCGCTCAAAGGTCAATCTTTGATCAAAGGTCTTTGCATAAAGAACTTCGAGTGAAGGACCTTTGTTCAAAGAAATATCTTCAAGTGAGGGACCTTCATTTGAAGAAATGTATTCAAAAAAATGACCTTCATTCAAATAAATATCTTTGAGTGAAGGACCTTCGTTCGAAGAAATATCTCTCCAAAAAAAATTCCCCTCCTTTCGAAACTTTCATGTCCCAAATCTGGGACACATTTTTGTGGGATTATCCCCTAATTAGTTGAGGAATGGAAAATGTTATGTATAGGTGATTTATAGAGGATTACATGTGTATTCCTTAAAGCTTCATAAGAGCTAATATAAGAAGTGGGATTCTTAAATTTGTATGATAGGATCTTGGGTAGAAAGATTGAAGTGTTTACTACTCACCAATTTTGGATAGCAAAGTACCAAGAAGAGTGTTACTACTTACTCATCTTGGATATTATAAGTGTCAGGGTGATCCCACAATATTGGTTTACAATTTTTAGCCAAATTGGACACTGAACTGATTTTTTCTAACTAAATCTTCACTTTTGGACACCTATAGCGACTAAACCATGAGGAATTTGAAGATGATGCAAACTAGTGATTTGTGAAATTTTGTCTATAGATTCTAAATATATTTTTTTCAAAATTTTTGGAATCAAAATGCGCTTCTTTTTCCATCTCCTTTGAAAACTAGTTTTTTCCAGTAAACACCATGTTTTTAAGGAGTGATGCTCACCATGTGACACATAACCTTTTTTCCATTAAGGATAAAATTCTAATTTTTTCGAATTTAGATTTGTAACTACGATATCTAGTGCTTCCAATTGGTTTTATAGTGTTTTATTGAATATTTTTTCCTTAATCAAGTTTCGAAGTCAAACCAATTACAATTCAGACATAGGAAAACTGTATAATACATAACTTTTTTTGTATGTATCGAAATTTAATTTTTTTTTTTGTTGGATCAAGGACTTCAATATCTTGGTGCACTCATATTTTTTAATTTTTTTTTATAATCTTCTATTTTTCCACATGTGCAGAACAAAGAGCTTGATTTTTGGTGAAAAACCTACATTCACAAGAAATACACAATAGATATAATAATTAAATTAAATTTATTTAAAATTATAATTTTTGGGAAGCTTATAGTAAGGACTACATACTTACAAAAAAAAAAATTAAATGAATTCATTTGATCCCCCAAAAGGTAAATCAAAAGTGGTTTTTTATTAGCATTTTGATAGTTGTAAAGGAGACTCTGTTATAGGTACGGTTTAAAACTAGTGGGATTCTATCCAAGGGGGTTTGATCGAAGGTATTTTGATCAAACAATATTCAATTGGAATTCTTTAAATAGAACTTTTTAAGGATTAAAGCATTATATTTTCTAAAAATATGCGATTTCAACAAAAATCAGAATCTCCTAGAAATTGTAAACTAGCTTTGTGGGATCACCTGCCAAGGTATAATGAAGTTTCCTATTTATCTTGGCTTCCAAAGTGTGAAGATGGAATGTTGTTAACTTTCTCTCCTTGAATAATAAAAGCATCAAGGTGGAGTGTTCAAGGTCCTATTCTTCATGGCTATTATATGACCAAAGTGATACTTATTATTGTGACTTATGTCTCCCTAATTCACCTTTAGATATTGGATTTCTAAGGTGGATGACCACTTGATGCAAGCATTAGAGTACTATTATCATTTTTCTTCTTTGAATCATATGTGAATCCTTATGTGCTTAGAAAAAACATGACCAAGTGTTTATTTGAATGTTGCCACTTGAGTGATTGAGTTATGTATGCCATCCATGTTACCCATTCTATATCCTTAAAATTTGGAGTGTATGGGGATTTGTATATCTAAACTCAAGTATCTAGCATAACTATTAATATTAATTTACATGATCAATCATATAGTCTTATATAAATAGTTAGGTTGTTTTGGGTGGCATCCATGGTATAAGTATAGTATATGTAGGATTTGGTGGTTAGTTTATTATAATTATGTTGTATTCTATTCTTATTGGAGACCAATGGAGGCAACCCCATTGAAGTGGATTACTTTCGAGGTTGCCCCCTTTTAAGTGGATTATTTTTATCATTTATTTGTATTGAATATTTCCTAATATATTATGTTCTTGTGTAAATAATTTCATAACAAGTGGTATTATAGCATGATCTTGGCATCTAGAAAATAAGAAAGAAGGTAAAACATAAAATTAGGATTCTATAATGTGAAGTGAATTTCTTTCAATTTGGAAAAAATATACAATTTTGAGGGTTAATCAAGGACATATTGAAGTGGCTAAAAATGTTCTTTCATCAAATTCATTCCTAAGGCTAAAAATCAACAAATTTATTGAATAATTATTCAAAAAAACAATTTACAAGTGGGGGTAAGGTATGATAACTTTTAGCTTATTTTGATTTATGTTGAGAAATTATTATGAAAATTATTTTTGCAATGTCATGGTGGGAGCTTCAACAAGAGGCAAAGGAAAAAATCTAGTCACTCATAGGAAGGCTATTGGCAAGGATGATCCAATATTAGAGGATATAGATCATATGACCATTAATGATAGAAATGAAGAAACCAATAAGGCTAGCACATAATAAATATTCTCATAAATAACTAAGAAGGTTAATATAGTGTTTACAAAAATAGCTTATATCTAAAGTTCTATAGAATCCCACTGGGTAGATTCACACCACAATACCTAGGATGTAAATGTGTCTTCAAAGGGCCATGTTGCTTCTTGTTTTGACTCGGATTTAAATTAGGGCCATCACATAAATAATTATATCCCTAGAACTCTAGGAACTTCATGCCAAAGATGGAGATGTGCAACTTTAATGGAAAGGATCTAGTGAATTGGCTAATACCAAATAGAAAAAATATTTGATCTTTATTATGTTCCATGTCAACAAAAGATTGCAACTGCATCAATATAAATTTTGAACACAATTAATTCATTTCATATGATCAACTATGTGAAGAGAAGAAAAGGAAGGGATGCAATCTCACATGGTATATTTTTCAAGAGGAACTCATGGCACATTATGGTAAGTCTTATGGACGTAATTCAACTAGATCACCATATTACATCATATAGATCATGCTAGTAGATAAGGAGATGAAAAAAAAAGATAAGGACAAGTAGAATTTGTAGTAGGACAAGAAAAGGAGGAGAAAATAGATGTAATATAAGAATAAGAAGCTGAAAAATAAGTGCCCAAGTTAATATTGACTTGTCATGCATTACTACTATTTAGAGAAATAAAGTGTCTACCACCCAAAAGTGACCAAGATCATCCACCATACATCACCTCTTCTTTGAAGGTACACTAAAAGGATAGAGTAGTGGAAGAACACACACATCACCAACAAGAGGTAATCTATAGTCTTAAGGAGAGTGAGGAAAGCGAACACAATAGAATGAAGTAAATTTTTAATCAATATAGGCAAAGTTACAAGAGATAAATGAGGAGGGATTGCAATTGAAGATGATTATTGATTATTTGATCAAGAGGAAAGATCTAACAAGTTAATATGTGACATGGGAAGATGAAGAATATCTTCAAAAGAATTTAGAGTACATCAACATTGGGGAGAATATTGGTTTTTAGTGGATGGGTATGTGATTCCCTTAAACCATAGAGTACATGGATATATGCGTAACCAACTTATGGTTATAATAACCCTTAAGTAAGTTATATGATCAATTATAGTATTATATAGATAGTTAGATCATCTTGGATGTCATCCATGACATAAGTATGATATATAGGAGTTATTTGTTAGTTTATTATCATCATAATTTGTATTATTTTCTTATTGAATATTATTGGAGGTAGCCCCCTCAAAGTGGCTTATTATTATCACATATTTGTAGCATACTTCCTCTTATATTCTTCTCTTATGGAATTAATTTCAATACAACCTAGCTCCTAAGTGGGAGTGGACCTCTAGGGTCCATATAATCAAGTGGTAGACTTGCTTATCATTAGTTTACAAGCTAGGAGCTATGAGGATCTCATCAAAGCTTAGATATTGTTGAGCCTCTTATTCTTACTAAATTAATTTTATCCATTTCATGTTCCATGAAACCATTCTCAAACATTCCCAAAACTTTATGAAATATTTTATGTACTATCTAATTGATAATTGATGGATTGATAAATACTTGCATGTTTAGATATAATTATTGTTGAAATATGATCTATTATATTGTGATAAGTTGTGACAATTGTGATATATACATTTCTTGGAAAATAAAACTAATCTCTCATGTACCAAAAGAATAAAATAACATGTAGCAAAAGGACCATTGCTGGCCCACAACTATGAGAATAACTATGTGCAGTTGAAGGATCACTCACCTACACCAGAGGAGATAAGATACTTGTACTTAGAGGGAACCTACATCCATCAGAGCTAGAATCTACAAATATGATTATGCCTAGTTCAATTATTTGGTGTATACAATATACCAATTGTTTAGCATGCTAGCAATCTTAGTTTTCAATCATCTAGTTAGAAAAGTTATATTAGGATTCTATTTTTGAAGTTTCATATTTTTTTTTCATGATGAATAATTATCTTCCTATTCTTTAGGAATGACATGATATTTTAAAATAGACGTCCAATTTTTTTAGAAAAAATAGGATTAGTTAGTCTACATATTATATAATTTGTAGTAGGAGTGTAATGGTGATTTTTTAGTATTTAGCATTTTTCTTTATGAATAGATTTTTTTTCCATTAGATGGTATCAAGTTGAATGTGAACGAAAGATTTATTGGTTGATTGATAATTCTATACATTAGAAGAGTGTAGCTACCCAAACAAAGGCTTACTTGAGATAATATTGTAACTCTATTATTAGTATTAGTGATAAGTTAATTCAGCTTTTTAAGTTAGATTATTAGTTAACCATTGAGTGGCTCATAATTATCACCTATATTAATTAATGGCATATTATTTATAGAACCCACAACACTAACAATAGCTCGTAGCAATAGATGTAGAATAATTATTGCTGAATTTATGATGTATTTTTCATATGAATTAATTTCAAGTTTGACAATTTTAACTTCTATAATTAGCTACCTAAGAACCTCCCAAAAATATTTAATCCATACATATAGTATCCATGTCATCCAAGAAGATACATCCTTGGTCTAACATTTAAAGTGTAAGCCCATCATAATTGATAGTTACTTGAGAAAGGATAACTCCATCCCTTGAGTTGAGTGCATGAACTTGTTGCACTAGATTTATTAGCCAATGAGAAGACCACACAAAGATCTCACTTGGAACTTGGTAGAGTTCTTAGCTTTTAATTAATCATTGTGTATTTTGTCTATCTATGCAGAGTTGTAAATTGAGAGTGTTTATAACATTTTAAATTGTATTTATACTCAAAACATATCCATCCATTATTAGATGGATGTGGATATCTAATTTTAATATTATTAGTTTAAAAAATAAATAAGCTTAAAGTCATGTATATTCCCTTTGGCTATTTTTTTTGAATTTTTGTAACTTAAATGAAAAACGTTGGATTTTAATATGTATATCTTGAATGGGTAGTTGGGAACATTTAGAACTTAATGTAATTTTTTTCTATTCTTTATTGAAATCATCGAAAGGTATAGGGAAAATTATATTTATAAGCCTCTCTCTTAATTAGAGTTGAAATTTTTTCTTTGTGAATACACTTAGGCTTGTAGGAATTTTTTTTTCTTAAACTTACTAAAATTTAGGCATCGTATAGGTTGTTGTTCAAGGCATAAAATATTATAATTTTTATTTATGTTTTCAATAGTTGTAATAGTGAAATTTGCATTTTAATGCTTTTGTGTGTATTAAGCACTTAAAATTGTGTTGCAATGTATATATAGTTGTAATAGTGAAATTTGCATGCACATGCCAATTCTAATTTAGTTTGGATCTTTTTTTAATGGAATGACTTAAAAAATTACATATCAATAAATAGTACATTCTTGTGTAAAGTTGGCTTCATTCTCCCTTTGTATTACTCATTAATATATACACATTCACCCACACTTGGCTCTATCTTATCCATATTAACACATATTTACACATATATGACACTTGTTATGCCCACTATTGTCACCCATATGCAAACATCCATTCTCAACATAGATATTATTATTTCCATGTCCCACATCAATCCAATAGGCACATGATTGGTCTTGCATCTATGGATCTAACCCCTAAAATAAAAATAAAATAATAATAATAATTAATTCTAGTCAACTCTTGTCCATTTAACATGATCCAACTTGGCATGGGTTTTGATGATTTATTGTGATGTCCTTATATTAAAGAACATTCAATTGCATTCATTTCATATCCAATTAGATCCTTTCATATCTAGTAATTATTCATGAAAATCCTATGTATTGGAGAGAAGAACCATTCTAAAAAACTTCAAATGGAGCACTAAAAGTAGCCAAAATTTACATAATCATGCTAGAAAATCTATGTTTCTAGATTGTTGTCCTTGAACATTTTCATGACCATAAATTCAATCTTTTTAGAAATTGACCTAGGAGAACATGAGTTTTAACAATTTAGTAGCCTCTATAAGATATTTTTAATACCACTAATTCTTGAGATTCAACAAAGGAAAGTTTTGGGTGACACAAGTTGCATCTATCCACTATCAACAATTTCATTCCTACAAGTTATAGGTCCCATTTGCATGAAAGTTCAAATCTGCAACACTTGGAGTCAATTTCATGCATGAGTGATCGACTTGCCAAATTCTATGAATAACCCAATTCAAAATTCATTGTTTTTCTTTCAATGTGTACATATAAGAAGTGATTTTGACTTAAGTTTAAAAATTATAATTAAAATAATAGATAATTATCCTTCAACCATCATAATAAACTAAGTATATTTATTTATGTTATTTCTATATTCTAAAACTCTATTACATAATCTCTCTTGACACTTAATTAAGTTAATTAATTATCTTATTTATAAAACCTATTTTTTATACAATAAATACATTTTTTTTACAATAATATATGTATATATTATAAACATTTATAAAAAATATATAACTATTAAAAATTTAAATCATGAATTAAGAAAAACTGAAATACCAAAAATAAATTTAAAATGTCAACTTAAAAATTAATAGAATATATAAAATGTACAAATAAATATCCCTAAATAATCCTCATGACCTAAATAAAAATATATCAAAATCTAACTTAAACCAGTCATGATATTTCTTTGTTTCAGTCATGCTAGTTTTAGACCACAATTTTAAAAGAAAATTCAAACAAAAACCCTTGAAACTAAAAAATACCAAACTTTATCCACTAATGATATTTTTTTTTTCAATCACAAAATAAAAAGGCAAGATATAAATGGTGAACTCCTTGCCTGTAACGTTCACGTGTACCTTCCTCGAATTCACTCTTGCATCTTCTACATCTGCTAGTCTCCTGTTTATAGACTTTTCATTGATTCATTTAAAAAAATAAAACAAACTCTTGACCTGATGAAGAGGTTAAAGTTGACAGTCTTATTGTGTATTTAAACTTTTTTGTTTTAGAATTTGGTGAAAGATTTTTTTTAATTTTTGTTATTTTTTAATTTTTTGTGAAGTTTAATTATCTTTAAAATATAAATGTAAAAGAATATGGAATCAAAATCTACAATGAAATAAGTCTTAGAAGCAAAAGGTCCTCAAGATACAAACAACCAAACAACAATTATGGAGGTTTAAAACCAAAACTGAACAAAGAACTCTAAAGTGGAGTCAAATTTTGGCTTGTGGGGAACCATCCTGCTTTTTTAAAAGAAGATCCATGCACAACCAAAGGACAAATTATAGACTCAGCATTCATAGCAGAGCACTTTTTACTCTCTAAAGCATCTTCAACATTCTAAATCTCTTTCTTATGATCAGGAAAAAGGAATGATACTTCTTGTTTGGATATGATAGTTTGTTTTAATAATTTGACATGAATGAGAGAAGTGCTCAAATTTACTTCTGTGGTTATTAAATTATTGATGAAGTTTCATTATCTTTAAACTATTTATACAAAATTTTATAAGGATATTATTATAGAGATTAAGAGGAAATTTTGAAGGTATGTCAAGAACAAATTTATAGCAAGTCTTTGATTAAACTTTATATAGCATCATTTATGAAAAAAAAAAATGCTGAAAAATATTAATTAGTATATATTTACATAATCTTAATTTTTAAATTTAAATATGAAAGATTAATTATAATTGAAGGGATTGTGTTAATAAGTGATGATGCTAGTATATTCCTAAAATTATGCCATCTATTAAGGTTCAAATCTTCAAACGATTGGATAACTTCAAAGGCTTCTAGAATTGTATGACATGTTGTATCTATTTATAAAAGACTAGTCAATCTATCTAGAATAGATGTATACCTCTCAATAGACTAGTCAATCTATCTAGAATTGATAAAAATTAAAGATTATTCAAACTACAACATATCTTAATCTTAATTTTTTAATTGAAATATGAAAGATTAATTGTAATTGAATATATTGAGTTTAATTAATGATGATGATAGTATATTCCTAACATTATGCCATATATCAAGATCTAAATCTTGAATGAATTGGATGACTTAAGAGGCTTCCAGAATAGTATGACATGTATGTGTTTACTAAAGACTAGTCAATCTATCTAGAATAGATGTATACCTCTCAATATATTGTATTCATTAAAGATTATTCAACCTACAACACATACTAAAATTAAAAATGTGTAACTAGCACTTGCACCGGAGGGGGTGCAAGGGTTACGCCGATAGAAAAATATAGAGAAGTAAGAAGGGGAGAGACATGCAAATTATCATTAGCAAAGGTAACAATGTTTGACATTAGAAGATAGTAGTAGGTAAATATACAATGTGATTATACAATGTTTGAATCTCAGTAATAGATTGAGAACACGAATCATTACATTTTTTTTGGAATAGATGGATATATTGCATGATGTTTGCTTCAATAGTGTTGTTGTTGTAGGAGTGTACATGGAATGTAGTGTTGGGTGCATGGAATAAATGGATTGGTCAATGGAAATGCAAGGTATGGAAAGGATGGCTGGGGGTGTTATTTGGAGTGCGTGTGGGTATCTGGAGAATACTTGTATAATGGTGGTGCAGTGAATGATTATGATCCATATCAAGAAATTTACCATAAGCAGGTGTAAGGTGTAGATCGAATGTCAATCAAGATTAGGAGGATTCAGAATGTGGGGGGTGATGGGTAAACATGGATTTGGTAGGTGGTACATGGATGAATTGATTTAATTTGGATAAGGTGGATGGAGTGTTGGATCTATTGTGGATGGAGTAAGATGCGTGTACCTCTTTTGCCACATGTAGCTGTTGTTTTTTTTTTGCAATCTCATTGAGATGTAGACATCTCGATTAGGGAGCCATAAGAGTCCTTATGATAAAGTGTTGTTGTCAATGCATGGTTATTCTGAGATTTGGATATCATGGATGTCCCAACTTATGATGGTGTACATTAACGGTTGATGGTTTGGATTTTCTTTTTCCAAACTTGGGAGGCAAGCAATGGTAGGTGGATTTGGTGATTTGTTTGGGCCAAAATGTGTGCATATGTCTTTTTTGGTTGCTATTGAAGCTTTTTTGTGCACCATTGGACTTTCTTTTACTAAATCTTTCTTGTGCACTATTGGACTTTATTTGATGGAAGAGCTTCCCTTCTTGATTTTTTCCCCATAGTTTCTTTTACTGATGGAGATTGGTAGGGATGTTTTTGTGTTGTATTTTATGGTATCCATCTGCATATTATTTGTCGAATTTTTTGAATTTATTTGTCCCTTTATTTTTTTTGGTGGATGGGATGATGTGTGAATCATGGTTGAAGGTATGAAGTGTGGTAGCATTGATAGCAGCTTTATCATAAGGACTCTACAGTCTCCCAAATGTTGACTCTTCTTTTTTTGTGGAACAACTACATGTACATTTAGGAGTGAGCATCTCATGGGTGGATGGAACAGTAGGTGGTATATGTATATGGTTTATTGGATGTTTGGATTCTTGATGTTGATTTTGCGTGGTATTGCTTGAAATATGCTTTGGTTCATGTTCTTGATATGGATCAATTTGGTAGTATGGATTGTATGCAAAGGGGTTTGTTGTATTTTCATGGAGGGATGGGAAGTGGCTCAATATTGTATTGAATGTGATACAGTCTTTGTATGTCTTAAAAATGACCAATACTTTAGGAGGATTCGCCAGCTTGGAGCAACCAGTTGTAGGAGTATACAAAGCTGGAACATCCACTTGCATGTGATTGCAAATGCGCCAGCTTGGAGCAACCATTTGTAGGAGTATACGAAGCTAGAACATCCACCTGCATGTGATTGCAAATGCTTGGTAAGTATAGAAATAATAGTTTCTATGTATATCAATATGGTAAGGTGAAGATAAAAGAAAAACAAATATAGCTTTCTTGAGGGACTGGGGTGTTAATGTATATGTACCTGTACTCATCATAAAGAGAGAAGACGTAGTCGGAGCTCTTCTTTTTTCCTGATAATTGTGAATGGATTATTCTTCATTCTTGAGTATCGATCAAAGGTAAATGGTGGGTCGATCCTAAGTCCGTGTATTGATTTAACTCTAGATATAGCTGTAAAAGTTAATCCTTGTCTTTCTTTTTTGCCTATATCGATTGTTGCTCTTTCGATTGTCATTCCTTGGGATTTATGTATTGTAATTGCCCATGCACTGCAAAGTGGTAATTGCCTCTGAGCACCTAGTGATATGGGTGATATAGGAATAGTTTTTGGGGCATGGATGCTCCAAGGTGGGCCATTGTAAGTATCAAATTTTACTACCACATATAATGGTAAATCTGGTGGTTTGGAGCTTTCCGTGTATACAATATCTACAACTTGTCCAAGAGAACCATTTACAAGGCCTGCTTGAGTCCATAGGTTTGTAGTTAGCATGATGCGTTGGCCTTTACAGAGTAGGAGTTCATGGGGAAGCTTGTCAGCATCATTGTCGATCTTTGATGGTAGGGTTGTTTTTATTGCAATACTAAGTGCAATAGGAAGATTTAATAGCTGTATCATTTTTTTGTTGTGTGTTCCAACCAAGTCATTGGTCGGGAATAGGTGCATTGCTAGGTCGAAAGACTTGTTTTCTTTGTGTGATAACTCTTTGTTTGTGCGACACATTAGTAGCTCCCAGTCTTGTTCAGTCGGTTCTGCATTACGGATGTTTTGTAGAGTTCTTCGAAAGTCAATTTGAGCTTGTGTGTCTCCATGTTGTCGAAATATTTTTTCTAGTGTGATAACAATAGTGAATTGTTCCCAAAGGGCTTTCACATCTGTGTGGGCGACATATATAGGTTTGTCCATTACAGGAGGTAGCTGTGCAAAGTCACCTACAAGAATGATAGATCTTCCACCAAAGCATAAGTGTTGTTGGTGGGGGAAAGCCTCGCGTAGCCTAGTATCGATTTTTAAGAATAATTTTGGGCCTAGAAAGCTTAGCTCATCAACTAGGAGGTATTTTATGTGTCTCATGCTATGTTGGAACATTGCAAGCGACTGACCCTTCAATGGATGCATTTCTTTGATTGGAATCTTCAAGGCAGAATGTATAGTTGAAGCATGTATGTTGAATGCTGCGATTCCTGTAGGAGCAACAACAAGGAGAGGGCTATGTTGTTGTGGCACTAAATTGGAAAGGGAGTGTTTAATGCAATGAATAAGATAGGATTTTCCTGTTCCTGCTGTGCCTTGTATGATCATGTACAATGGTTTTTCTATTTCATAAGAATTGTAGTGGTCCATAACAAGTGTCAAAGCAAGTTGTTGTTTGGGAGAGAGTGGATATGGGAGGTTGCTAAACTCAAAGGGTGTTGGGCTATCATGTTGGTCCACCTTGTTTGTGCATATGAAATGCTCTGCAGTTTCATGTAACGGTTGAGGTATTGTATAGGCATTCCAGTTGTGGCAAGTGTCAAAGTCACGTCTTCCAAGCATATCGAGGGAATTAAAATTCCTGCTAGTA
This sequence comes from Sequoia sempervirens, assembly GCA_007258455.2. Taxonomy (NCBI): domain Eukaryota; kingdom Viridiplantae; phylum Streptophyta; class Pinopsida; order Cupressales; family Cupressaceae; genus Sequoia; species Sequoia sempervirens. The sequence goes on along the minus strand of VDFB02125708.1, from coordinate 4,383 downwards.
CCAAGACCCAATTGCGATAAGAACTCCCATTCATTCAATTGAATTGTATTGCCTATATTGTTTTGATCTTCTGGCTCCTCTTCCTCTTCTTGACTTACTTGTTCATCAACTATACGGTCAACATGCCACACACAGTATTTGCGTAAATTCATCTCCTTCCAATTTGCAACAATTTTCTCTTTCTCGATACCAATGTCTGCTTCAATGTTGCGAAAGTGCTTGTAAAGAAGTAGTTCACTCCAACAAAATGTTTCAAAATGTTCTGAATCCTCCTTTGGAATAGCAGTAAATCGAGGGAAGACACTGATAATTGCCTTATGTTTCCTTTCTTTCCACTTGTACTCTTTGCGACTTGATGAGAATGAGAATGTTCGTGCAGATTCAAGTAGTGTTACTTTATCCATTTCAAGAGGACGTTGTGTGTATTTATGGATGTAGGTCAGCTCCAATGCATTTGCGTTTTGGTTTGTTTGGATTCGGTTGAAAACTTTTCTACCAACATTAAGCACCATAAAATCACGATTACAAACAACAAGGGGAAACTTTTGTAACATATGGCACGTTTCTTGTGCACCTATATCACGATCAGCAATAATTTCGGACATGAATTTTCTGTATGCTGCAAGTGCCTTGTCTTGGGGTGCTTGCTTTTGACATATGCGTGTCAACATATCAAGGCAGCTCTCAGATTTTCTTTCTGCCTTCGCGGCATATTTTGCAATGTACTTTAGAACTAGTGTTTTTGAAAGCACGGGCTGACAATCCATATTGGCCCTCCATATGGAAAGCATTGCTGGACTATGTATATTCAATCTATCATCATTACGTGCAGGGCAATAGGTTTTTTTCCCAGCTTCGTCACTGCACAATGAAGAGTTGGTACATTCAGGCCAGGGTGCACTATAGCGACACTCCATGTTGTTCCCTTTCTTGCGAAGGCAGGTTGATTCAGAACACTTGGTATGTCTTTGGACACGGTTAAGTAACTCTTCATAGTCAGTAAGTGTGTTTGTATCAAATATTTCGGGTGTTGTTAGTAAGCATGGATCGTCTTGCGAAGATCGATGGAATGTGTTGCTTCTATCTCCCAGATTTCGAGGATTCCAAGCACTGACATATCTATCAAAGAATGATTTTGCTATGTCTACATCTGTATGATTGCTCCAGTTAAGAGTGTCCATGTTTGGTGCACCCTCAATCCAAAGGAAGCCATGTACATGTGCAGACCCTCGATGTTGCCACTCATATCTATACCAGTAGTTTGTTGCGCAATATAGTTTCTCTAAGACTTCTTCACGAAATGCTGTGAATCTTTGATGCAAGTATAAGGATGTGGTATGTGGGTTCATAACAATGTTATCTATGCGATCTTTATTGTTTAGTGATGTTTGGGTTGCCCCCTTTGTAAATAGTTGATGTAAATCAGGCCATTTGGTGTCTGCAGCACTTAAGGTGAAGAATAGTGTTGGGGAGCCTATTTGGTTGATCATGTTTGACAATTCACCATGAGACTTATTCCAATATGCTCGTGTCCCTCTAAGGGATGATCCGTAATGCATCAGTTGTTCGGCTAGTTTAGTGTCAGGTGTTTGTATATGGAGGCGAAGGCTGTCTATGGTAGTTGGTATGCAGTCCTCAGCATTTTTCTTGACAAAAATGGAGGCAACACCTTGGCTTCGGTGACGCATCAATAGATTCAAGACAAAATATCTAAACCTTGGGTGCCTTCCAAATCTATTATCATGGAACCTCATTAGGTGCAACACATATTCATGCATTTCAATTTGTCTATAGCGAGGTTGTAAATGTAATGCATTGCCATTGGGAAACAAAGAAGGAAAAGCCATGTCTAGAAGTCCTTCAGTATTGTATTCATTAACTGGTGATGACTCAAGTGTTGGCCAATCTATAATGGTGTGATTGTGATCTCTAACTTGCAATGTTTCTTTTATGATTTCTAGTTCACGACGTTTATTTGGTAGCCTAGCCATGAAGGATGAGGAGCAAGTGAATTCAGTGTCGGGTGAGTCTGCGTTAAATTTGGAAGCACTAATTGGAGCAACAATATTGTGATCGTCAGCATTAATGTTATGAAGCATAGTGGAAATGTCTGTATTTGTATCAGGGAGCTCCTGAAGGGATGCAAAATCCACCTCGACATCTTTGTAATATGGGTCATTTGTGATTTTATATTTCAGTGCAGCCCACACACGATGCCTACTTACATAGCAGTCATAATGGTCACCTCTTGTATTGGTTCTTCGAACCACCAACACATCCAAGTTTTCTATTTTATGTGGCAAGTATTTTGCTATGGTGTTGATGTCCTGTGGGAAACAAATTGTGTGGCCACTATATTTGTATTGGCCTCCACGAGCATGTGTTACTTGTATTATTGGATTGACTCATGCTATTAACATTTCTTCGACTTGTGTTAGTGTTCGTAGCTCGTACGGCTGTACTCCTGGGTCCATTAAATTAGTTGCTGAGAAACGATGTCTACCTGTCTCACGGAAGCATCTAAAACAAACTGGACCGGTTTGTGTTGTGTTGGTACGGATTCTTGGGTAGCATTCATGGCAAATTGTGCAAGTTGGTAAGTTGGATAGTTTATCTAGTTTTGAATGAAATCTTTTTGAAGCGTCTATAAAGTTTTGTTCAGAATGCGGTAAGCTTGTGGATTGATTTTGCTGTGTGTGGATTGTTTCATGTGTGCATGCTGACAAACCTATGTTGAAAGTGTGTTCATTTTGGGATACACATTTGTATGGGTCAATGTTGTGTTGGTTTGATTGAAAAGAAGGTGGTGTATTGGCTTCTATTGCTTGTTTTCCTATGCGTTCAAAATGACGGCGAATGTTGATTTCTTCTTTATGTTGCATGTAGTAGTTATGAGTTCTTTTACGGGATTGTATGCTTTTAGGGGTAGAGGTCGCCATCTGTAAAGGAAATATGAACTATAATTATCAAATGAACAATTACAAATACATACAAAATTGAAGAAGGTAAACATTAATTTTGATGAGTTCTTCGATCACTATATTCTGTGAAAAGTTGTTGAGATACAATTGGTATGCTATATACATGAGTAATTTGGTAGAAGAAACATATCACAGTATTTTCATATTTTTTATAACATCAATATATTCAATATACATGTGATTTTGAAATTCCATGTATGGAATGAAAATTCTAGAAAGTATACTATATAAGGTGTTACAAAATTTCATATACATTATATGAGTGCTTGAGGTACATCTAAACACTAGCAATATGAGACATAGTAGCGATTTCACTCAACATGAGTGAATTCTCTGCAACAAAATCTAGCTTGTCAACCTTTGTGATTGTTGATTTGACCCATCCTTGAGCAACACTTGAATCATAGGAATTTGTGATTGTGAAGATAAATTGCTTGAATAACACTCCTTTCACTATGGTTTCAGCTTCAATTTCTGTTCCAGAATTGAATTGTAGCATGTATAAATTATCTGTAGACATTCCAAGGAGTTTGGTAGCTGGTTCTTCAAAAGCAACAACCCATAATATTCCTGTATGATCTGCGACCTTTAGCTGGAGTATGTATCTATAGGTACATTTAGGAGTAGTAGCTTTGCACTTGGAACAATACCATGTCTGATCATCATTCTGGACAACTTTCTTTTTACATTGTCTTCCATCTAAGTCAAGGGGGCAAGATGGATAGCATAATGAATTTGTTTTTATGTATTGCACTGATGCTTTTAGAGTGCATTGGAAAGTTTTTTTCACACTGGTAGTTTGCTCTTCAATATCAACAATTGATTTCCTCATAAGCACGAGAGGTGCATCCAATGGTTGTGTATTCAATGGAGTGACATTAGCCCCATTCTGTTCAAACCATGATTTGAGTTGTTCGGCCTCCTCTATTCTTGGGTTTACAAATAGGTGGGTGCTTGCCAACGTGCTTATGACCTTGCCATTATACTCAGTGACACGACCATTTTTTATTGCAAGTACAGACACATGTTTTAAGTGATAGCTCTCCTGCAGTTCCTTGCCTTCCTTTTTAGTTGTTGGACCCCATAAAGTAATATTAATGGTAGATGAAGAGGTATCTATCAATTTGATGCTCCTTCAAAGAACTTCAGTCCCATCCCTCCTCCTTATGTTTGAGCTTCGGTCCACACATATGACTATTCCAATAACATCAACAAGGATATTATTGTTCAATTCTAAAATGTCCTTAAAGGGTGTGAAGGAGAACTTATGTTTGGGAATTGCAAGGTCATCTTCTGAGTGAGAAATTTTGGATTCCTCGACTAAAAGAATTTCAAGCTGGCTATTCAGTTTGTTGTACAACCTATTAGCTGACTTAATAGTCCCACCAGATATTGTATATAC